>PVIJ01004955.1:0-110143 GCA_004024925.1 Scalopus aquaticus | reverse complement strand
TGATATATCTCTCTCTCTCTCTCTCTCTCTCTCTCTCTCTCTCTCTCTCTCTCTCTCTCTCCCCCTCTCTTTCTCTCTCCCTCTCCTCTCTCTCCCCTCTCTCTTCTCTCTCTCCTCTCTCTCATTCACACACTGGTCGGTTTTCTGTACTAGATCTTGAGACTAGGATTCCTTGTATGGCATTCTTTTTCTATCACTAACAAAAATGACAATCTAGACATATATAATAATAAATTGGCCAGTAAATTTTCACATTATCAGAAAAACTTGAAGTATGCATGCAGAGGCACAATGGACCTTACCCTGAGTATAAATTCTGCATTGTTTCTACAGCACTTTTTGATTTCATAGTTGTCTATGTGATGAAATGAAAGTAATGAGGTGAACAAAAATCAGACATTAGAATTGCTGTATCAAAAGTATTAAACAAGATTTTCAAAAATAATGAAACAGTAGATCCTAGCCAGCTAAAAATTAAAATGAATATTTGGAGAACAAAATTTTGTTTAATGATGTAAACATCTTGAAGCTGTTATATAACAAATGAACATCTAAAACCTGTCACAGAATACATAATGTCTTAAGATTGTATTATTAATTTCAAGAGCTAAATTTACTTATCCTGTGTTTTGAAAAAGCATGTATATTAGTATCAGCATTTGTTTAATTATTGACTGTACACAGTCAGCATCAGGTTCGCAAGTAGTAGTTTCTTTAATATCTTTTCGTCATTCTTTCTTTTTTTGAATTAGCCTACCAGTTAAGTCATTGTCACAAAGGGAAAAAAAAGACCATCTAAATAATAAAATAACTAGTTTGGACACAAAGACATAGTCGTGGTACTAAACTTATTGAATTTTTAAGTTTTTCCTAATTTTCCATGTCTTAGGAATGTGGAAGTAGAGGTGGTCATGTGGTATGAGCCTATGTATCGAGGTTTTCTGGATCTTCTCAAATAACAGTCTCTGAAATTGGTTCCCTGTTATAAAATAGGGTAGAAATTCTTTGTCCTGTCTGCTGAAGGGCTCAATAAGATAATTCCTTGTGAGGTCTAGGTGTTTGGATTCTACCCTATGTAGTCAATGAAATCATTAAAATAGTCACTTAAGGGCTTCCCTGGTGGTACAACAGGTTAAGCACAGCACTATCAAGCTATCCAGAGCCATGGCAGCTAGAGTTTGATCCCTGGCCAGGGAGATTCCCACATGACACAGCAGACTTCTCCTGTCTCGCCTCCTGCTAACCTCAGCACTGTATTGCAGTAGATCCGCCTGTTCTGCTCCCCACTCTGTCTCTGGTGAATCCTCTCACCACCTCACACCTCTGGCCTATACCCCAGCTGGTGTGCATAAATAAATCTTAAAAAAAAAAAAGAGTCGCTTAAAGCTATTGAGTTACTGTTTTTTTAAAACTATAAATAAGAATATCAAATACTGTTTGACTTCAATTCTGTATGTTACTGAATTTGTAAATGTAATTATCTTCAGCTGAATTACCACCAATTCAATAGGTACTTGGTTATTCTTGGATCACTCTATAAATCACATTTTGTCTTATTAGTCCCATAGAAGAATTAGAGACAAAATTCATCACCTTTGAAAATGCAGAAACACACTAAAGATCTTTTCACGTGAGTTTAACCCTCCAGAACAATCGTTAGTGGTAGAAGGACTGGGGCTGTCTGTATATAGAGGTCCATGGTCCCCATAGGCCTTCCTTAGAACACTCTTCTTGAACTCACTGGCAAGATAAGACAGGATGGTTCCAAATGGAGCTGGAACTCCATTCTGCCAGTGCAGAAGTGCTGCAGCGGCTTGTCACAGCACAGGCCTCCTAGGCTGAGATCTGCAAGGATGAATGACAGATTCCAGAGCTGCTGCTGTACAGTGAACTGGAGAGAAACGAAGACAAGCAAAGACAACAGAATACAGAAACGCTCTAGGGCTTTTTAGCTGACATCCAACCACCTGGGGGGCCTGGGGAACTGTGGGGACAATCGGAGCGACTCTAATGCACTTGTCTGTTTTAAATAAAACATCTGGATGGTCAGGTCTGAGACCCTGACAAAAACCTGCCTTTAAATGCGGAAAATATTGTACTTTGGTTTTTTCCTCCATTCTTTCATTTGGAAAGCAGTAGGAATCAGGAAAATCATCTTCAAATATGGAGGGCAGTGGCCATCTGCAAATATGTTTGGAGAGAACTTTCTGACGGGTGAGATCTGACCTAACACTGAAACAAAAATAGTGCTACTAGATGAAATAGCACATTTTTAATATCACCACATTATAACAACCACGATTCTTATGTTAAATAATTTTGTGGGGAAAAGAGGATTTCCAATAAAGGGTGTAACTACTTTTTAGAAAATATATTTATGTGTTGCTGGAAAAGGATATCAGGCTTTGGTTCAAAATGTAAACAATAGCATGTATCAAAGAACAGATAAAAAATCAAGTTTGTAGTCTTCATGTAACTTTAACACTTTTATCTTGGCACTAATGCTAGTCTTGAGGTTTATATTTCATGCGAAATTTCTTCAGTCATCTTGAGGGGCTGTTACACACCTTCCAATCTTCGTGTAATTAAGGCAGTAGTTTTGTTGTCATCTTGTCACAACTCATGAGAAAAACTGTGAAAACTCAAGAGCATATGTGGTAGTAAGTCAGTATTAGACAGCTATATGTAATTTTGCTTTGCATTTTGAGGCACTGCATTACACTTGTAAATAGTTAGTTTTTCCTTTCCCATTAACAGCTTCCCCCTCTTTTTAAAAGTTTCTAAGAAGCATCTTGCTCCACTAGTTTCCAGAATATGCTGAGAACTTGAGTATTAGTAAAGCTAGCAACAAGATCAATTTATTTTTTTTCATAGTTCACCAAAATTAAGGCATTACTCTTTAGTTTAAATGGAATTCAAAATAGTATGTTACTAGCTTGAGCCAAAGCTTTTTAGGTGCATCTGTAAGTATTCCATATTGGTGATCATACACTGAGAAATTCTTTTGTATTATTTAATAATGATTTCAGTAGAAACAAATTCTTTCATAGAAAGTAATGAAATGGAATTTAAAACAATAAATTACACACTTGTATCTCGATTATTTGATGAGCCAATAGAGACAAAACATTAGAAAAGATTTCCTTCATTTATATTACTGTTAAGTCATATTTATAAGTTTCTATAAGTTAAATAATGACTGAAAATTCATTACTAAAGCAAGAGATACATTAAGGATCACTCCATTAGTTGGAATTTATTTGGTTTTGTTATAATGTAGAGCAGAGATCTATTATTGATATCACAGTCGAATTAGCTGGATAACAAAGTTGTAATTGGTGATGTTGGTAGGCAGAGTGATAATAAATTCCCCCCAAAAGAAATCTCACTATGAATTCACCAATCTAAAATTGGGCATGATTGGTAGGAACACCGACTTAAAAAGACCTAAGAACTAGCTATGACTCAGCAATGCCTGTAGGTAATTGAATATTGGTCTCAAAATGTACAAATTAGGACACAGCATTAAAACTCCACAGTGACTCTTTTTATTATCAACATTGATTAAGCCTTTAAAAACCTATCTTTTAATACTTTTGAATTCCATATTTTGAAAATTAAGACCATAGGAAAAAATGGAAATAAAGTGATGAAAAACATGTGGTAAAAGGATAGGGCAAAATGACTGGGGGACTACTTAGTTTGTAGGAAAAAAAGAAGAATGATAATTTTAAGTCCATGCAATGATATGTCTATGGGAGAGTATGTATGGGAAATTAAATGTCATCAGTATCAAATCTGGAATATAAGGAAAATGTTTTGAAATAATCTGTAGCATTTTTCCCAGTAACAAAAATTTCTTGATTAAAAAAAAAACCTTGTGGGATATGTGAATAACTTAAGGAGAATGAAGGAGACCATTAATTTATTGTTTAAGCAACAAGTGTAAAGATCTTCACGTATGATGATTAAGTGAGATCCTTGAAAGAAACGGGATAGTCGATAAACTTTAAAACCTTCCTAGGACCTTTATCTTTGTCACAATTGTAGCCAAAATGTAAATTTCACTCATTCCAATCTAGTTTTTTTCAGATCCATAGGCCCATATACCTTTAACAGCTAAAGAACTACTATGATGCCCAGAGAGACATTTATTCAGTTTCAGTGCAATTAACTTTGTTTCTCTTGCCTCCTTCTGCCATCTTCTATTTCTTGACTTATGTTCTATATAATCTCCTATCATTAACTTTTTGTGCTTTTTCCTCTTCTTAGCAGTCAATGGTAATACACAGTAACAAAAAGCATTATTGCTAGAAAGAACAATGCTTTCGTACATTTTATTTTTCATTCTTTTTTCCATAATTTCCAAGTAAAGAAAGACAATACTTCCTAGTTTCTAGCACTGGCCATTATTTACTATTATGTCTGATTTTAGGTTTTTCTGCGGAATATCTTCAATGCTATTTCTTCTAGAGCCTGGAAAATCAACTTTTGCCTAAAATATTTTTTTTTTCCTGTAAGATTCATAGCTACTTAGAGCTGTCACATACTCATTTTAGCCTTTGGTGACAGGGAGCTAGACCAGCACTCGCATGACTGGAATTCTTGAAACGTGTTAAGATCTTTGAGAAAGAATCTTAATCTATAGGAAGCAGAAAGTTTTGTATTTGACATTTGAATTGATGACAATGTAGTTTAACAATTACTATAACATTGGTCAACAAATTTTTACAAAAGTCATGTTACTGAAATAAAATTAGTCATTTCCTATCAATTTGTATGTGCTCAACACGAATATGACAGTCAAATTCTAATTTTGGCTCCAGGGTTTTTTTTTTGTAATCTGCAATAAATTGATGTTTACATCACAAAATGCATTCCAATAGTAATAGGCGTATGGTTAATACCTGTAAAAAATCATGTCATAGACTACTTCTTAGATTTCTTCGCTTGTCTCTTGTACACCTGTTCAGGAATAGAATAGATGGAAGATGGTTTCCATTGTGCAAAAGCACAGCCTTAAGTATCAGTTTTGAAGAGTCTAGAAATAGTCTCCATTCTTTTGGGTCATGAGTGATTTCTAAGGCATTCATGAGGCCCTCAATATTGGAACAGAATACCAGAGTACTTTCCTTTCTGAAGAAAGGCTCCAACTGCTGGTGACGCTTTCAATAGAAAGTAATTGTGACATCATCTTCTAGACGATTCCATTGTTGGAGTCTTGATGCTAGCAATTCTGCCTTGTTCTTGGATAAGTCCAAATCATGAACCAGCTCATTTAGTTCTTCCTGTGTTAGTCTGTGTGGGGTTGATGATGCACCATGGTGAAAATCTGGATCACTGCATGCTGATGGAACAGGAGAAGAACAGTTTGGCTCACCCTTGTCCTCATCAGATGAATCAAGAGAATATTCTGCTGGAGGTTCTGGAATAGGAAGTCCCTCACCATGTGGAACTGATCTCAGTGCAGATGGAATGTTTGGGTAGACTATTCTCGACTTCTTTTGCTTCATTATTCCACCGGAAAGAGGAGGAAGCATGCAGAAGTAACAGTCTTTTATGTGGTTGCTTGGCTCTCTCCACACCATGGGGACTGCAAACAGCATTGATGGTCTTTTGCCATTTAACCACAGTGAAAGCTGTGTTGTACATGGAGCACAGCATATATGTGGGGCCCAAGGCTTGTCTTGGTCACCAACCTTGCATCCCAAGTAAAGATGATAAGCCTTCTTCACTTGAGAAGTGATACTTTTCTTCTGGTTGGCAAATGTCACTAACCCACAAATAAAGCAGAAATTGTCCACGCTATTAACACACTTTCGAGGCATTATTATTCTGGATTGCACCTAAATGGATAAAATAATAACAGTTCTATGGAACAGTAGCTTAAACTGTCTCACAGAAAGTCTGAAATATTTTCAATGCTCAACCTTTCCGAAAGGGTTTTATATAGTGCACTGCTGACGTCAGCTTACTTCAGCAGCCACCTGGCAGTAGTATTGCACTGCATCAGAAAATGATGCAATCAACCCTGGATGATGTGTGCATGATGGTATTATGCAATGTGATGCAATATTACATCATTCTAGGCTGATTTCGGATGTTGTTGCAGTCCTACTGGATAAATTTACACGGTGAAACATATAAAATGAATTCTATGAAATATCTTCAAAATGAGAACTAATAAAATATTTTCAGGGTTATATTCACGTTCAGCACACCAAGATACTACAGATGAGGGCTTTTTTAAGTCAGTAACGATCTCACTGTTGACCAGTGTAATGTAAACTTGGTAATTTCATCTTCTTATCTATCTATCCATCTATCTGCCCATCTACCTACCTACCTATTTACCTACCTATCTACCTGCCCAACTTCTACTCATTTCTGCTACAAAATGTGACTCCTTTGAAGAATGTTAAAGTTTTTATTCAAGCTTTTACTCTGGTGAATATATATAATATTTTGTAGAAGTTCCACTTTCTGTTTCATCTCATATATTGTACTGGTCATGGAATCACTCCAGAGCTTTAGAATGACTTGCAGTTTTAGGGATTCATTCATGAGATTAAAAGAAGTATACTTTTAGATTTTATTTTTCCTCTTTTACCAAAAAATCCCTCAATATTGGAATAAAACAATGGTTTATAATGAAAGCTGTTTTTTTTTAAAGTCCCATTATCTTTTGAATCTACTTTTCTTCATTTAATTTTATTTTGTATTTCTTTATACTTTTGCCTTTGGCTACCATATAACTGTCAGGATACCTATCTGTTTCTTATATTTACTGTGTTTAAAGATAAATTATCAGCTTCATGATTTTAAATACTACTTTTGCTATTTTAGCAAAATATTTCTAAGGATAAAAAACACAGCAAAAGTCAAATTAAAGAGTCAATTTACTGCCTTTGTATACTTCATACTTCAAAGGTTTTTTTCTATTTAATCTTGATCTGTTTTTCCTCAAAACACTATTATGTAGTCTATATAAGAAATAAAATTAAAAATTTTAATTTATATAATGCTGGATAAAACTGTCATCAGATTTGCTTATTAGTTTGCTTTTGTTTAGATTTAGCTTTCAAGGCGTAAGAAACACTTTCTCCATTCCTGTTCCTACTGCATGAATATTTGTGAATTGACTGCCTCCAAGAAGCAGATTGTATTATAACGTATAATATTCATACCTTTAAGGCTTCTTTTCATCATTAAAAGGAGTCACTATCTTTAAGTTTTATAAGGGACTTTAATTATTGGTGCTTATTTCATATTTTGATTAATTTTGGTTTTTAATTTCCACTACCTGTCATGGCATGTTTTGTCATGATCTTTCAGTTGGGTGCCATTTTAATTATTATTCCAGAGACTCATTTTCTCATTTATTATTACCTCTGTCCTTTTAGCTGCTTTCAGAGGGCTAATATCAACTTTCAAGGGTAAAGTGTGAGGAACAGATTGCCTTCACACATTGATAATTTTTAAGATTTACAAACAACTTTAAAAATATGATTCCCACTAGTGCATTTAATAAAATTTGCTAAGATTTAAGTAGTATAGTCTTTGAAATTTGCATTAGCTAAGTCTTAAGAAACCATATGGTGTACATCAGTCAGTACTAACAATATGTATAACTAATTTCAATTTACACAAAGCATCTGAAGTGAGAATAGTGCAAAAAAAATTCCAAAGTTCTTGCCTTCTATTATCACATCATTTAATCACAGAATGGTACTGACCTTTGGTTTTGGGTAGAGAAACTGCCTTATAATCTATTTGCCAGTTATTTTATATGGGTTTACCATGGTATAGGAAAAATAATTAGGGTCTTAGAATTAAAGGATTTTTATTTGAAGCTTTATTCTGACCACTATTACTACTTCCTAAATGGCTTTGGAAATTTATTCAAATTGCATGTTTGTATATAAACTGACTCAATTGATACACACACACACACACACACACACACACATAAAACGGGAGTAATTATTAAGGTTGAAGTTTCCTTTGTTGTATTTTTAAAGAATATTCCTGACATTACATCCATTTTGACTAATGATCAATAAGAGGCGAGCCTTTCACTTATATTTTTACATGATGAAGAATTTTTCTATAGACTAGAGTTTGTGCTTACAGATTCCCAATCTTGTTTGTCCTTCATTGTACACTTTTGCTTCTGGAGTAATGGGACATGGCTCTGCATCAGCCACTTTGTTTGAACACTCTAGATGATTTGGTACAATGGGGGTGCATAAGATTCCTGGAAAATATTAAAGTGCTGGATAGTTAACAGTAATGTAAGTTCTCACACAAGTGATTGCAAATCCCATAAATATTGCCTATGAACCCAAACTAATATATTTTGAGTTCTCCTCTTAGCCAGAGCTTATGAATGTGTATAGTCATTCCAATGCACACAACTTAAACAAAAGTGCAAGGAAGAAGGGGTCAGTGTGGGAAGAGCAAGCTTGACTGATAGTAGTTATAGCTCATGTAGCAAACTTGAAAAAAATATATGACTGGTCAAGCACATTGTCAGTTGCCTCCCAGGACCTTTGAAAAGGAGTAACCAGGCAAATGAGGATCTGAAAGCTTAAGCTTCATTAGGTTTATGTTAAATTTGCCTTTGAACCTTACCTATTATGAGACAAGTGAAAGCTCAGGAAGAAAAATACACTAATTGGGTCTAGGAGGAATAGAGTTAAGAAATATTTAGGAGGTAGACTCCTAAACATTTAATGGTCTATAAAGGGAATGGAAGGTGAGAGACAGAGGGAGGAAGAAAGGAAAGAGAGAAAGAAAGAAAACAATTTTGGAATTATCTCTAGTGTTCTGAGTTAGAAGTATTATGAAGAGCAGTGAGTTTTTGACAAGGATGGGGGAGACTAGGGAGGACTGGTTGAGAAGTACTGGACCGTCTTGGAAAAGTGGGAATCTCTGCCCAGTAGAAAGTTCTCGAAGAATTTATATTCAATTCTGACACTCAGAGGAGACTTGAGGCCTGGATGATAAACCATACAGGTAGTATTAAAAAACAGAAAGTGGATGAGGCGCCTCTTCCCCTCCACACATGTCCCTGTGGACAATGTGTGAAAGAATTGACTATAGATTATAGATCATAGAGGCAACGAACACTTGTTTTTAATGTGAGAGCAGAGAAAAGGATTTGGAATCATAAGAAATTTTAGAGGAATACTGATATAAAGTGTGCCATGGAATTCCTAGTAAATTCCTAAGAAAAAGGGTTCAAAAGTGACACTCAAAGGTGTAAAACGTTCAGTTAGTTGTGAGATGGAAAGCAGAGACAATGTGAACCACGCACAGAAGGAAGCTGGTTATGTGAGGGAGTGGGAAAAGCTGGGGTACTTGTTAGGGCGAAATGCTGGGCTGAAGAGATTTTTCTTTCTTTAGTGTTGGAAAAACTCGAGCCTGTTTACAGAACACAGGCAAAAAGTCAGTAGAAAAGGATACCTTTGAAATTCTTAAGTAGACAGAAACACTTCCCCTAGGAAACTTTCCCTAGTTTCCATCTACTTAATTCCCTCTCACCTTCTACTTACAGCCTCGAGTAAGTATCTCTTGTCTAAATACTCACAACTCTTTAGTCACATACACACATTACTCATAACGTTACAGATATAGATATACTTAAAATTTCATAGATACATATTTGTAGTTACGAGTATATGAATTTGCCTATATGAATAAATGATAATTATCTATTTGTCAATATTTCCCCTGAGAGAATTTGGTATTTCATTTAATTTGCCTCTAAACCCTTTTTGCTTAGAACAATGTTTTTTCAAAAAATGTCTGTCTTGGAAGAGATGGAAGACACAGGATAGAGAGCAAGAAGCAGGACTAACAAAATAGAGTGAAATAATGAGGATGAGCTTGAATATAGAGTTGAGTTTATGGAATTCAGACCATGATCTTATCATGTTTGCAGGTTCAGATCAGTTTCAACTCTAGGGTACATTACTTCAACATTGTCTAGATTCTTACTTGGCGAATTCCTTTTTTTTTCCCCTCTTCATTTCAGAAGCCTATTCCTAGCTAGACAGCAAGTGATAGTGGTGAAGGGAATATCATATTAAAAAGCCTCGAAACACCAAAACCTATGAGCATCTAAACTATTTTAATACTCTCCAGGTTATTTTGTAAAGGAAGCAAAAGAAATCTCTTTTAGATTGTGTTTATTCTGTTTCACAATCAAGGGGTACTTGTTTTGTCCTGGGCAAATCTATTTCTTAAGAAATATATTTCTAAATATATTTCTTTCTACGAAATATATTTCTTAGATTAAAATTGTTGGTTACAAATTAGGCAAGATAAGAACCTGGGAATCATAGTCCACTCATCATTAATATTTTAAGTCCCCACTCTCTCACCCCCCAAAAAAAGAAGAAACAAATATGGCCTTGATTGTGAATCAATAGTGTTATCTTCATTTGCAAAGGACAGCACATTAGAACATGTTGATTTAGAGTTCCTTATTCCTGTTGAATAAACACACGGGTCGCTAATCATCAGCTACTAAATATATTTTCCAAAGGTGAACAAAAGAAGTGGATAATTTGAAGCTTCTTAATTAAGCTACAACACAGTATTTTTTTATACTCTTAAAAGCATTTGTTTATGAAAGCTAAATGAGTATAGATTTCTGATGGAGAAATCCCCACCTCCCCTCCACAACATCAGCTGTGAGTGATTCTGGCTAGTAAATTATATGCTGTCCTCTACATTGCCTTGTAAATGACCTCAAGCCTGACCTTGACATAGCAGTATTTCTGAGAATAATAATTTATTCTCCATGTTAGATGAACTAAGCCCATGATGATTCTCAGCTACAATTCTGTACTATTTACTGAGAAAACTGGTTCTATATATTCAGATAAATATGGGTGGTGGGGGAGAGGAGAGAGGGGGAGAGGGGGGAGAGAAGGGGGGAGAGAGAGAGAGAGAGAAGTATTTGTCATTTAGGTAGTGTAGCTTCATATATGTGAAATTTTTCTGACTTGCACATTGATTTAGTGTTACAAGACCTTTAATTAGTCTTTAAAACCTGTTTTCCATATACAGGGTTATGGAAATATAGTATAGTTATAGATATGGACACAGATACAATCTTTGAGAACTGAGAATAAGGTTATAATAATGACTTAAGGTCGTAAAATTTCTACACCTAAGATTAACATATCCATAACAAGAATTCCACAATTGTTATGACTCTTAAACATTTCCATATATCATAACTCCATTAGCCCATTTTAAAACTTTGTTTATGTGTATGTAAACCCCTACATTAATGTTTTGTGTTCTGAAAATTTCACCCGCACAGCACCAGTTACTTAATTGCGCTAATTATTATTCACACATTAGTGCCTATTAGTCAGCATGGGTTTCTATTTTTTTTTCAAATGTTTTAGACAGCATTCAGATTTCACTAGTTGGCAGAAACGACTTGTTATAGTGGTTTTCAAAATCTGGCAGCAAGCCAAAGAAGCGACCTCTTTTGCTGTCCGAATTTCCTATTCCAGTCATCATTACAAATCTAAAGAGACAATCTGTTAAACTCATTGAAACTTTATGGGAAAAAATGGTGAAGTGGAGCTTCAGTAGTTCCCCAAATTCTATTTTAAAGCAATAGAGAATAATCTTCTAGCAAATTGGGGTTCAATTATACTGTATTTGAGGTATAATAACTGGTAGGAAATTCATCATTTCTTAATCATTACAGTTTTCTTGGTCAGTATTATTTCATAGAAGTCTTAGAAATGAAATATTTTGACACACTCAGGGGTATGACCTGCTTAAGGCAGATCCCAAATATAACATATATTAAGATTGGATACTGAAGGTGACTTATAAGAGATTGTGATTACTCTAATTTAAGAATTTGGACATGTGGTAAAAGTGAAGTTGAAGTCAATTTTAAATATTGTAGCTTGTTGGGGATATTCACAAGATGGCATTGATTGAAAAACAATTGCACTGATTACTGTTAACCGAACAATAGCACAGGATAATCTTTTTCCTAACTTATAAATTTGAGATTTTCTTTTGATGGTTTAAAAAATGACTCATGTTATGGAGTGAGTTCCTAGAAGGAAATAATGTATTTGTAGGCAACAGCAGCAATAAAGCAAACCAGCACATTCTCCCATATGCTCAGCTTGGTTGATATTGTGGTCTTGCAGAATCTCAGAGTCGGAGGAGATCTTAAAGGAAAAGCCAGAGGAGAAGGAAAGGTGGAAGATTCATGAGTGTCAGAGTTCATTTGGGCTGCTAAAACAAATGTCACAGACTAGGTGGTTTCAAACAACAGAAATGAACTTTGGAGGTAATTAGCTCATGAGGTTCAAGGCTTCATGTGGAATTCTCACAGTTCTGTGGACTGGAAGTCTATTATCAGGGTGCCAACAAGGCACCCTCCTATGTCGCAGACTGCCTTCTCCTTGCATCTGCTCATGGCAGAAAGAGGGCCAAAGAGCTCTCTGGGGTGCCTTTTATATGGACACTAATACCATTTATGAGGGTTGTACCCTCATCACCTCATTTCCTCCCTAAACTTCCAAATGCCATCATATTGACAACTAGGATTTCAACAAATGAATTTTGGGGATCCACAAGCATTCAGTCTTTTGAAATGAGGAAGAGGAAGCAGTTCCTTGACATTCTGGTCCCTCAGTTAGTTCCTTACTATAAGTTGAAGGTCAAAGATCAGCTGTGAATCTGCTTACTGATCAAGCTGACATTAAGTTGGATCCTTAGATCACAATTTCTAGGTTTCCTGCACTTAAAATAAAATCATCTTCTCTTCAAAATTCTCTAACTTCCAAACTCCCATCCCAAGGATGTCAATGCTTTAGCATCCGAAAATTAAATAGAAGTCTCTGGCCCTCCCTGGAAGATGGAGAGAACAGTGTAGAGCAAAGATTTCAGGGAACCCAGGTAGTAGCTGCAGCAGGACTGTCAGTATAATGCAGAGGAAGTAAACTAAAAAAATTAGGGGGTAAAAGGAAGATCAAAGACAAGGACCATTTATTCCAAGCGGACTGAAGAAACAGTAAGTGGGACTTGAAAGAAAAGAGGCAAACGGGGAATCACCAGAATCAGTTGGGGTTAGATTAAAAACAAGATCACAATACAGAAAGAAGTAAGGTTAAGGACCAGAGATCCAAGAAGCTATAAAAGCCAATGAGCTGCTAAAAGATTCTGATGTGGTAACGTGTGTGGGAGCATTACTGATCTTAAAGTGTTCTCTATATATGGAGAAGCACTGGAGAGGAGCAAGAGATTATCAAGGTCACTCACAAAGCTCTTTCTGAAAACCTCACATCTAGATGCAAGTTCTTCTGGGCTCTTCGCTTGTCCTCTCTGAGGACCTGTGATCATCCTCTCCCTTCTCCCTTCACACTTAAACCTTCAGAGGTCCAGACTGCGATTATTCTGCAGTTCCTGGTACGCTATTTTACAAAGGGCATATCCAGAATTTTTTTAAAAATGAAATTAATTGAAATATAAAGGTACCAAATGATAGTTCTATATCTCTGGAGCTGTGTTTAATTTCATGTGGTATTTCTTAAACTTATCTTTGGCTATTTAATTCACTTGCTTGGGGTCTGATGAAAATGGTGCCAAGGTCACAAGTTCAGTCCTTCTTTGAGCAGCTTGCTGAGCTCTGTTTTATGGCCACAGAGTCCATTGGCCAGCTGTCTTGAAAATGCATGACATTGGCCACCAGAGGATGAGAAAAGATATGGAGATCAGAAGAACCCCCTCACCTCTGAAAACAATACAACAATACAATGCCTGATTAAATAAAGCATTGCTAAGGATCCTCTTGTTTCCTTCAGGAATTCTATTTAAAACATTACAATACCATCCTTTTAGAAGTTTAGGAAAAAATGAACCACAAATAAAATTAGATAGGAATTTGGAAAGATCAGAAAAATCAGAATTGAGAATTCATTGTTTGAACCTCATCTGCCCCTCTTGAGATTAATATGATCCTGGACAAGCATTTAATCCCAATCCCACTAAGTCTGCTAAGTCTGCTAAGACTTAATTCATAGAATTATTTTGAAAATTAAAGGAGATAGTATTAATTTTGCAAGTAATTGCTTACTGAATATTAGATATTAGTAATAATTTAGAGTTGCACGTATCCTGAAAGAAAATGGCTGACCACACATGAGAATAGCAGGGATCTAGAAATCAGTTTTATGACTGTCAAGGGTTTCAGTGATATTCCAATCCTGAGTTTCACAGATAAGATATTGAAGAATCTCAAGTTTAAGTGCCTTGCATCATCGTCATAGATTGACAGAGCTGAGAGTAGAGCCTCCATCTCCATGTCCAATCTCAGTACTCCTTCATGCTTAGCAATAGAAGGCAGTCTGAATTCTGATGAGAAATGTAATATTTAGAACACTTTAGCAAGCCCTCGACTGAACATGAAAAGCATTCTAATTTGGGTCCTTAATTCAAGCCATATTTATTGGGTACTTAACCATTTGTTCAACACTGTCCTAGGTATGGACTGTTTGGTATATATCATGATAAATATTAAATAAGCCTTGCCCTTGTAAGCATAATTCTCACATGATCACCATATAAACAAATGAATACAACAGAATGCAGCTAAGTCCAAGGAAGGGGTTGATACAGTTAAAGTCCTGGAACTTCACAGAAAGAGGTGATATTCAGCTCCCTCTGAGCAGCTAAGTATTATGTTAGTCGGAATTATCAGAGACCATCTATCAGTTATTCCTTCTCCTACATTTGCCCTTAGAAATGCTTTCAAAGAATACTTAAAGAAAAACTGGTTGGAACTTTAACCATTATTTAAATATGTATCTTTGCTCTATTGCTTTGATAGTAGGATGTAGATTTGAAAGTCTAACAGATAACAGTGTTAAGTTACTTAGGTGGCTTCTTGACATCCCACATTCCTTGGTAACAGCAGAAATTCCTCTCCCTGGGGATTTTCCAAAATTAATATCCAAATGCCTTGGCTTTACATCTGATTATCCAGTGAAAAACTGTGAGCACCCATATTTCTCCAGTGTTTATATTATTCTCACACTTGAAAAAGGAAAGGGGGATTTACAACCATCTTTACTCACTAAGTATGTCACACCTGCCCCTGGGTCTGATTCTCCATTGTAATAGGAAACCTCCATTCAGAAAAATAAACTGTCAGAATCACTGTTCCATCCTATTTGATTGGAGGAGGCAATGGTTAGGTAATATTTTGATTGGCCAAAGAATAATCCTACATTGTTCTTATCTTTTAAGGATGGATTTACAACCTTGTTGAATATTACCTTAGCATCATCTGCGTGCTACTTTTTGTGGTCTTAGGTCATGCTCTTAATTAGCTTTGACTGATTGCTGTACTTTTGATCAAAGAAGTTATACTTTAATTAAAAATTAAAACTGACAAAAATAATTTGATGAATGTTCTGAGTACTCATGTTAAAATTCAAGGAGCAAAAATTTGTATCATATCAAGATTAAAATGAATTAATCTAATTTGAAAAAGGAATCTTTTTTCAAAAGTTATTTTGTATTAAATAGAGCTCCTAACCTTGACTAGAGGTACTCCCTAAGTAAAAGAATAGTGCAAAAAAGATTCCTGTTCAGTGTTTTTAAAAAGGGTTGAGGAGGTGGGACAAAAAAACTATTTTTCTGTACACAACCAAAAGGATCAGCTTTTTTTTTTCTAAAGAGCAACAAACTGATTCCTACCCTCACCCCAAATGCTACCATCTTCAATTCCTTTAACCAAATTGAGCAGGTATCATGCTTTTGCAGCTTTACATTAGGTTAATGTAAAGGCTGTGTTCATTTCACTTCTGTATAATTAGGATTTGAGTCCAAATCCCAGAGTGCATATGACAGGGATTTTCTTAAGGCGATGATCTGCTCTTCTTAAAATGGTCTTATTTCCTATGTTTCTAAAATCAGAAAAGTGAGTATAAACAAACAATAGATGACCTTTATGAGTAAAACATCTGAGCACAGAAAGATTAATCGACCTCCATCAGCCAGTCATTAAATCAAATAGATGCTTTTCTTGTACTTTTAAACCTCCGATTTACAGTCAGGCAAATTGTGTAAAAAGGCTGGTAATACAGTGACGCCCAATGCCACTGGGCTTTAGAAAGCTGACAGTTCCTGTAAAATAGTCATTAAACAACCTCTAGAAGAGACTCATCAGCAGATGCCCCCAGGTGAAGGAGAAAGAAAGCTGAGAGAACGAAGGAGAATCTAACATCTTAGCATGACTGAATTAAACAGACCATATTATGCTGATTTTCAGAGTCAGCCCAGTAATTTAATTTTCAGAGCAGTTCCTTTGATTGTAGCAACCATTTTATGAAACATTAATAAAACTTTGTGTGTGTGTGTAACACACATCTCTTTTCCATTTCATTAAAAAGGAGTCAACATATTCAAATTTGCTGACCATTAGTTCTATAAATGCCAAAAAATAAGAATTTTTGTTATTTTTTAAAAACCAAAGGAGCAGAATAATGTAATTCCTACTGTATTATTCCACAGTAAGCACAAAACAGGGAAAAGGAAATAAAATACATAAAGTTATTACATGTTAGTCCATGGGATTTTACATTAAGACTCTGAGCTAAATCATTACTGTAATGTATAATCCAGTGTGATTTTATACCTCCTGTATAATAAGGCCTACTGTGCATGCAGATTAATTGCTGTAGACTACACATTGCCCTGTATACTAAGTGTTTATCAAAGACTTTTAAGACAAATAGATATTTTGAATCAAGATACCTACTGAAAAGTTGTTTTTAGTGATTTTTGTTATACATTTTGAATAACAAGATACAGAGGGATGAATGTTTTAAAGAAGGAACCTTTAAATAATTAACGTAGATATGCCTCACTTTACAGAATATCTATAATCTTGAAACATGTATCATAAAAATATTTTCTTCGTACGTTGACTTGTATTTTCTCATTTATTTCCATCATAAAACTGAAGATCTATTCTCACTGAAGTAACTTTTGGCTCAAAGACAATGATCACATTTAAAAATGAATCAACCCTTTTAAATCAGTAGTAAATTTTATATTCAAATCTAGTAATTGTCCTTAGTCTGAGCAGCTTTTTATTATAACTCTCCTCACTTTCATTATAAACCCTTACTATTTTAACCTTTTGTTAACTTGCCTTGTATTCCTCTCACTTCTCTTTTATGTTATGAAGAAATGAACATATAGAAGTAGTAAATAATTTGGAATATTACTTCAAAGCAACATATAAAAATAAGACTTTTCTTAATACTAAAAATAAGTTAACACTTGTAGTCACAGCTAGGACATAAGAAATAGCACAGGTGAGGCAGCGCTGAGGACTCTGGGGTCTGGACTCCTAGATTTTCTGCAGTTGCCACAGTTGACGCACCACAAACCCCTCTGGGTCAGCTGGCCTCTCTTTCACTTGGTTTTCTCACCCCTGAATTGAAGAAACCATATTAAAATGTGTAAAAGTTTTCTTCCATCATTATCTCTGAGGTCCCAATAACAGTGTTCTCTCTATGTATGCCTATTTAGTACTTTCTATGGTTCTTAACATGCTTATTAAACATCTGTTAAAATTTTGGTAGTCTTTCCTTATAGTAAGATGGACACCACTAAAAAGACCAAGGCCACGTGTTATTTGCAAGAAAGCCCTCTGCCAAATAGTGTGTGTGTGTGTGTGTGTGTGTGTGTGTGTGTGTGTGTGTGTTTCATGGATCATTCCAGGATTTGATTTCCAATGTTTTTATGCTGGTATAGCATATCCATTAAATTATAAAATATTTCTATTTCTAACCTGATTCACAATTTCGACCTTGATCTTTGTTTTCTATGTTTCAGACTCAAGTTAGCAAGCTTAGAATGCAGGTTCTCTTGGGTATTGCTATTACATTTAAAGTCTGCAAAGGGTTGTCAGAACTTGCTTCATCTCATTACACCAAACATGTTAATTAACTCCTTAAGTTCTATATTGTTTCAAAATGGATAACCTTTGATGAAATCATTAAGATTCATAGTTAAACCAATAGCTTAGATCCTTGCTAATCACCAACTGTAAAATACCTGTAAGATTAAGTACCACACATTCAGGGAAGGAAGGAAATGAAAGTCAGTGGTTTAACAGACTTTCATCTGGGAGAGATTTTATTAAGAGCCTCTTTCCTATGTGCCAAGATATGAATGCATGAGTATAATTCAATTTTATACAAAAGAAAATTCCGTTCAAATCTAAAGCTGGACTATTTCTATTCCAACTTACTTTCCACTGAATTACTGAGAAGGATTGAAAGATAGCAATCCAAAATCCTAAAATGTATGAAACAAATATCCAAATAGTTGAAAAATAACATTTGCAAATTCTTGGGGCCATGGCTAACAGTAGAATAAGGCCAGCTGTTCAGCGGTTTAAAGTTAATTCCATGGTGTGTGGTAGGATACAATCAACTCAAATATGGGTAGCAAACCTGGTTGGTGTATGTGGTCATTTTCTTGTGATTCTTTTAAAAGGGAAACTCAGTGTGTAAGCCTAAATGCCAGTCCTAAGTTCCACAATCTACTGGGCTACACTTTTTTCAAAAGTTTAATCTCCATTGTTAGTCCCATGAAGAACAGTCCTGCCCTCTCTATTTTCTTACAGAGCTGCTTTTGATGGAAAACTTTGTGGATGTTTGTGATATTGCTCAGAGCCCATTGGCAGATGAGCATCTCTTGCTGTGGCCTCCATCATTATTTGCCTGTCTTGTCTATTAACGAGCACTATCATCCCATCGTGGGATGACAGCTGCAACACGTACTCAGGCGCAATAAACAGCTAAATGAGGCGCACAGCAATTTCACTTGTCACCAGCGCCCTCGGCACGACTGGCTGCACAGCTTGATGCATAAATTCATGAGGCTGTTGCATATGATGGAGTATGCTTGGCTGAAAGAGGTGATGGATAGCAGGGCAGCTAAAAATGGCCATCACCTTGACTCTGTCAGGACATTTTTTAAAACTACCCCATCAGCTTTCTTGTATTCAATGCACTATCATAGCAGAAAGACTCTAAGGTACTGATTTGATACTTTTCTTCAATAAAGACTTTTTGGGAGTTTTATCTAAAAGGAGATCCCATAAACTGAGGCAGGTTACCTTTATTCATCTTTAGCTCTGATGCTGCTAGATTAAATTATATTTGAGTAGAATTTACTACTGAATGAAAATTTTAGAAATCAATCTTAATAGTGGGAAGAGGGAAAACACAGGTTTTGAAAATATTTTGAATCATATAGTAGAAAAGTGGATTGGTTAACAGGAGCTCTGAAGAATTTGAAAATATGGGATAGGAATATTCAAACAGAGGTCTCAGAGATAAAAACTTTATCATCATCTATCTTTCTATCTATCTATCTATCTATCTATCTATCTATCTATCTAGCTAGCTAGCTAGCTAGCTAGCTAGCTATCAATATCTGTTTATGGGACTGAGTGATATTCCAGGGCACATCATTAAATCAGTGTCCACAATTAATTTTCTAATTAGTATACAAAACACAAACAAGGGCTATTGTTTTATAAAAGTGCCTCAAAGAATTGTTGTATAGGAGATTTTAAAATAACCAATGATATAATTCATTTCCTTCTTTAGAAATATACCTTCAACCTCTTACTCAGCTGCCTGAGTTGAAGTCAGAACTCCAACCACCATAGGCAGGGCCCTGGGTGTACCACTAAAATGACTCTACATTCTCCATCTATGTTAGTGGAAGTCATCTAAGGAAGACAAATATAAAGGCAACAAAATCAATGAGGCAGTTTCCTGCAAAGCTTTATGCATTAATCTCTATCACACAGAGATATATTCGCACACCAGTGTAAGGGAAGGAAGTCACTTGTTCTCTAATAAAAGAGAAAACCCTTGATAATAAGCAATTAATAAAGTTGTCATGATTAGTTATGCAACTATGAATCAACATGCACAGTAAAAACGACCACTTTCTATAGATATAAAATATCTAGGATTCAATCACAGTAAAAACAGTCATTAATATGGTTGGTTATGAATGATTCTTTTAGCTACTTCTTTTCCTTTTGTAATAAAGTAGGAATTCCCGAGAGTCACACTAACAATTTAAACACATACACGGTATATCAGAAAGCAAACTTTTTGTCTATTTCCCTTTTTGTTCTTATGTCTCCATATCCAACTAACTCACTTTCCTCAAACTTGTATGTCTCAAATCCTCTAAATTTAACAAAAGTATGTATGTTTTTTAAAGATTTATTTATTTATGCATACAAGAACTAGGGTCTAGGCCAGAGATGTGGGGGGTGGTGGTGAGAGGATTCACCAGGGACAGAGTGGGGAGCAGAATAGACAGATCTACTGAAATACATTGCTGAGGGGAGCAGTGGGCAAGGCAGGAGAGGTCTGCTGCGTCATGTGGGTTAGCTCTCTTGCTGGGGATTGAACGCCTGCCTCGAGTGGCTGGCAATAGCGTGATAGTACTGTGTCTTTAACCCCTGTGCCACCAGGGAGGCACCCAGTGAAAGTATATTTTTAAAGAAAGCTGGCAAAAAATATTTGCGAGTAAATTCTATGATTAATTTGAATGCAAAGTGTCCTACCAAATGATGCAAAGAAATTTCCAAACATGTTTTTGAATTGAGAAACATGGCCTTTTAAAGAAAGCAATTACAAGGCATGCTATCTAGAGATATTCTTTTTTTTTTAAAGATTTATTTATTTTTGCATACGAGCTGGGGTACAGACCAGAGGTGTGGGGTGGCGAGAGGGTTCACCAGAGACAGAGTAGGGAGCAGCACAGGCAGAGCGACAGAAATACACTGCTGAGGGGAGCAGTGGGCCAGGCAGGAGAGGTCTGCCGCGCCATGTGGGAATCTCCCCGGCCGGGTGTCAAACTCGCGTCACTGCTGCCGACAGCTCCACAGTGCAGGGCTTAACCGCTGCGCCACCAGGGAGGCCCTCTAGCGATATTCTTTTTTTTTTATTGTTATTTACGTATTTACATTTTGTATTCCCCTTGGGCAACCCACCACCAATTCACCCGTGATCCATCTCCATGGTCCCCTGTATTCTCCTCTCTTCCATTTTGTGCTTCTTAAGGTGGTGTCATACTAGGTAATCACCTGGCTAACACCAGGATTAGGTAAATCTGATACACAGGGGCATAGATACTGGTCTATAGTGGGGAGGGACAGATGGAGAAGAGAGCTTTGGAGTTGAGAAGATTAAAGACATTTCCTATCAATAAGATTAGATTATCATTCACACACTGTGAACTAAAAAAGGTAAAGGTAAAAATAAGCATAGTATAACTGTTTTACACCAAACATTGCAAGACTGGAACTACAGTGAAGTAAATGAGACATTCTACTCAAGTATAAAATTTAAGGGAGGAAACAAACAAAAATGATTAAAATAAATAATAATACATTTAAAACAAAATATCATCATTTATTCTATTGTTATATAAAAATCACTACCGACTTAATGACTTACACAATATACACTTACTATCTCCTAGTTTCTCTCGGTTAGAAGTCTGATGACATGGCTGGGACTGCTGCAGATTTTACAAGAATAAAATAAAATTTTAGCTTAGAGTTGTTTTTATTTTTTTTAAGTTAATTCCTATTAAGAGCAGAATTTAGTTGTTGACATTGTAGGACTGAGTTCCTTCTTTTTTTACTGCCTACAACTGTGGGTCACATACTTCTTATACATAATGTTCTTTTGTCCTTGTCTCTGACTCCTTCCTTCTTCAAAGTCGCTGGTGATAATGTGAATTCTTCTCACACTTGGAGTCTGATTCTTCTGCATTTGTGTTTTGCCATCAGCTAGACAAGTTCTCTGCTTTTGTTTGCGTCATTAGATCAGGCCCACCCATATAATCTTCCTGTTAACTGACACATATGGCAATAAGTTTGTGTTTACTAATACTGTAACACAACATAACATAATATAATCATGAAAGTTATTGCTTTCATTGTTTGCAGGTTCTGGGGATTAGGGAAAGACATCTTTGAGGAACTGATTTAGAATTCTCCCTACTCTATGGATGAACAAAATATCAAAAATTTTGGTAAATATAGGATTTAACCCTATACCTTTGTGATCCTAGCTCACTGCCTCACCCAAGCGCCAGCCATGTTTGTAATAAAACTTTTTATCTTTTTAAATGAAAACAGGCATCCAGCCCACTGGTCATAATTTGCAAATTAGATTTTTAAGAATTTGAATCAAAATATTATTTATGGGTACCATCCCTCTCCCTTAAATTGTGCACCCGTGGTGGGTGCTTCAAATGTCTCACATTAGTCTTAGCTCTTTGTTTTTCACTTGTACCTTATACTTTATTTATACCTTTAACCTTGTAAGATGGGTGACCAGCCCTTATTACCAATGGGGACACACAGACAATATAAGTAATTTGCTCACATTTTTATAGGCATTGAAAGAAAGAGCTGAGATCCTAATCCAGATTCACCTGCTCATGGAACTTACCAGGAAGAGTTGAGGAATTGAGACTATGTCAGAAACTCAACTGTATTCAGGAAATTTTTACCAAGCAATCCCATATGATTTATTTGAATTATTAAACTTTTAGAACCTCAGGTTGAGATAATGAGAGTCATCTTTTATAGTTTTGGGAAGGAGTGAGAAGACTATAAATTCTTTAAGCTCAGGGGAATCTTCTTTGATTTTGTATACAGTTAGCACACAGTAATTTTATGAGTGAATTAATATTAAAGGAATAAATGATACTTAGATAACATGATCTTTCAAAATGTTACCTAGATGCTTAACCAACTATATATTTTAGACTTTAGAATCATTGGCATTCGTTAAAATATTTCTCAAGAACATTTTTATATTGATGAAGTGTGCTTTTTCATTTAGAAAGGGTACAGTCTAATTTAAATGAACATCAGCCAAAGCAGAGTGCAAAACGTTGGCGAAGAATCAGGATCTCTGAGCACATTTTATACTCAACTTTCTTGGCGAAGGGAGGGCTCAGCCCTGGTGTGCTCCAGATGATAGATTGGTGCTGTACTTGGCTCTTATGAATTTGGCTGATATCTGGCTGTCCATAAACCCTTTCTTCCTCTGAATTGCCTTTAAATCCAGAAGAATACCCAAATCTCTATTTGAGAGCAAAATTATCTAAATGTAATTCATTTCTTTGCTATGTTCTTTTTGTTATGTCTCATTCTCTAGCCCATATATCTAAACTTACATATTTAAAGAATTACAAATTCTAAAGAAATGAAATATATTTCATTTACTTCAAACTGCCTTTCATTAGTTATACCAATTTCAATCTTTGGATGTACAAAAAATAGATTCAGGATGCTAAAACAGTAAAGAAGTCATAGCATAATTACATATGAATTCACATGTCTAAAAATATCTTCCTTATATATTTTATTTTCCATCTATATTGACTACTACATATTATGTAGTATTTTATGTGAGGATGAAACAGACTGTACAGATGTGTTGTTTCTAAGTGTGATGACTTGAGGTAACATTGTTTTGTATTACTCTCAGCTCTAACTTATTTTTTTCAATCCATACCTATCCCTTCTCTTAATTATTCTTGTCCTTATACTATATGATGAATCTTTCTACTTTGAAGTCAAGGAACAGAGGTACTGTATTAGAACCAAATCCAGATTTCACTTCAAAAAGACAAAATGACTAGGTCATTACTCTGGTATGTTCTAGAATGAGAAAGAAAATGTAACAGTCTGGACCATAAACTTCTTTAGTTTCAGCACTAGTCATTTATCACAGGTATGTTCATACCAGGCCCCCACCTAAAACAAGTCATGATTTCTCAGTGTATATGATGAGGATGAACACTTCACATGGTCTCCGGAGCACACTCAGAATTGGCCCTGCTTTGCCCACCTGTCATCTTCCTTACTTTGCTCTCTATCCTTTAGTTTTGCTTGATCTCTTCCATTTCTACCCATGTGGGCTAAATATCTATATGGGCTAACCTATTTAATACTCAAAATATCTCTGTGGGTTAAATACTAACATTCCTATTTTATTGTTCTTACATTTTGTGGACTGATAATTTGGCAAAATGTATAATCCTTTGAAAATGTAAGTCTCAGTTTATTCATTAGTTCGTATAATATTTTTGAGACTTGATGATATTGATTAGCTTGTACAGTAATTGTGAGGCATTCACAGAAAATATAAATTAAAAGATCCCCCTCCAAAGAGTTTTTGGTCCAGAAATAACTCTTTCAAATAGCAGGAAAACATCAAGATAATTTAGTTTCTCACTACAATATTATAATAATAAATAACAATAACATTGAATATTCATTAATGAATTCTTCACATTTTAGCAGTAGTGAAAATTTTTAGTGCAAGATACTTGGAGTCTAAAATTTACAAACTGTTTAAATGATTACTAGATATGTGTCCTGGAGCAAGTTAGATTTTTCTTAACTCAAATTTTCTCATTATAAAGTGGGTAATTTTACTTGGCTTGTAGGTTTTAAGATTAGATGTGATAAGATGCAAATGGTATAACACTGCATTGCCATATATTAGAAGTTATATTCCTAATATTGTCCTTTTCATCTTTAATTCCACCCAAAAAACTAATAATGTATTGATAGCAATTGTTTCCTTTTTAAACTTATTTTAGGCCTCATTATTTCTGCAAAAAAAATCTAAACAGACAAAATAAAATGAGATAGCATGTTATTGAAATTTATAGGTGAAATGAATACTCTGATAACATTTTTAACTTAGTATATCAATTTCTCTGAAATAATTATTAATGTCAGATTAGTCTAAAATAAACTTGAGTATTTGTCTGATACAAAAAGAGAATTAGAGGCCTCCGTGGTGGCGCAATGAACGGGTTAAGTTGCAGCACTATGAAGCTATCCAGAGCCACTGCAGCACGAATTTGATACCTGGCCGGGGAGCTTCCTACATGGTGCAGCAGATGTCTCCTGTCTCACCTACTGCTCCCCTCAGTGGTGTATTTCAGTGGATCTGCCTGTTCTGCTCCCCACTCTGTCTCTGGTGAATCTTCTCACCACCCCACACCTCTGGCCTACACCCCAGCACTTGTATGTATAAATAAGTAAATCTTTAAAAAAAAAAAAAAACAAACAAAACAACAAAAACAGAATTAGCTAATGTAGGGTGTGGTTTAGTAAAGAGAGCTAGAATAAAAAAATCCATCTCCTTAAGCAAGAGGGAAAAAAAGTAAATTAGGACTATGTGGTATATATACACAATGGATTACTACTCAGCTCTGAAAAGATGAAATCTTGCCATTTGTGGAGTATGGATGAAGCTGGATGGAATAGTGCTAAATGAAATAAGTGAGAAGGATAAAGACAAATGCTGGATGGTTTCAGTTATATATGGAATATAGGGAAACAAAACAGTCAGACACAGCCAACCAATACCAAACTTTAGAAGTCTGATGATGGAACTGAGGTTCAAAGAGGAGGATGGGGAGGGAGCACAATGGACTATGGTGGGGGGCTGAGGGTGCCTTGTCTATAGGTGTGTGGTGGTGACAAGCATCTGAGGTGCTATCCTATGCCTCTAAATCACAAAAACTGGTGTAAACCAAGGTTATCTCAACAGCAAATAAGAATCTAGAGTTTCATTAAAATAAGTCTACAAATATAAACTAAAACTAAAGTGACTGAGAATATTTCCAAATAACTGATAACACATAATAACAATTTAATAACACCTGGTCAAAATGACTTGATTTAGGAATAGAATTTTGGTACTTACATAAACATATGACATTATTTGACATATAGAAAAATACAGAAGGAAAGCTCAGAAATTAGTTATACAAAATATACCAAGAAGGATGGATTGTGAAGATTATTTGGAAGATGAGTTTACAGATTAATAATCTATTTAAAATATGAGAAGTTGAAACTTCAGTTATATCAACATCTACCACAGTGCCTGATAGACTTCAAATGATCAGTGAGTAGTATCTATCAAATGAAGGAAGGCATTTATAAAAACAAAACTCCATTCTTGATATATGCATCTTCTTCCTCTAGTTGGGTGACAGAATTTTGTGATTCAAGACATAGCAACAGTATCAAGCTGTAACTTCTAAAGCAGCAGTCCATTGTATATTCAGTATATAGAACTGATGAGGAAGATGATGGCAGATTCGAATCTTAAACTGTAATTATGTTCTAAATAAAAATGCACATTCCCTCTCAGTGGCGTTATAATGTCCCACTCACCCATATGGAAAATTCCAATTAGCGTATATTCTACTTCTCCTGTCTTTTAATTTTCTTTAATCAAGAAGAGTTGCTTTTGATTTTATATATTAAAGCCACATATTTCCTATTCCTCAGCTACCACCAAAGTTGAAACTCATACAGTCTAACCCTTATTCAACCCATCCTTCTCATTCACCCATTTTATTTTTAAAGTTTTATTTTTAAATGTATTGGTCATTTCATTCCCTTGTCTAAAAATCCTCATCTGTTCCTTTTGCTAATATTTGTGTTCTTCAACAAACCATGGTTTCTAGGGGTCTTTTGAGAAACCTTAGGGTCTCTGGGTGGAGGGAGAAAGAAAGATTGAAGGGATGCTGGAGGGCAAGACTGTAGCTCCCTAACTTACTTCAAACAGAACAGCTCTGCTTTTATCTGTTTCACAGATTGGGTTTCTGTTTAAGATTTTATTTGATGAAAGTATAAAAAAAATTTGAAAACCACTGGTCTACATATGGTCTCAACTCCCATTAAAATACCAGTCATCTAATGCTTAATAGAGAAGTCATCTAATGCTTCTCTAATGAGTGAAAGCACCTCTGTCCAAATGTGCCTTATACTCTTCTTTTTTGTTTTTGTTTGTTTGTTTCAGCCATGCCAGGCCACTTACACCTTTTGTTGTAGATTTTGTATTTTCCCTCAGGTGTCATTCATATAATCTTAAATCCCTGAATCCTACTCCAATGCTTCCTTGCTGGATTCCTATTACCCTTCAAAGCTCAGATCAAATGCTACATTTTCATCTTGGAAATACACTGCTCTTGATTTTTTGAATCTCCATTGCTCTTTTTTCAAGCTTCTATTATAACTATTAACATATTCTGCCTGTGTACCTGAATGCCTATCTACTCAACCGTGAGACTGTAAGCTCTCTGGTGTCACAAATCACAACAAATCCAAATTTTCATAATACACGCTCATGTTTAATCCTTAAATTTTATTAAACTTAGAATACTGTTCATTTCTTAAGCCACTTTATTCAGTGAATGAAAAAGTCTGTATCCTACTATATTACATGCTAAGCATTGTGTTAAGTATTTTAAAAAATAACATAAGTATGAATATGGCTAGAATTGACTGTCAAAACTCTTAATTTTCCAAAATGGGAGCATTGCTCCTGATTTAAAGTTGTGGACCCTGAAGGACTGGGAGATTATAGTATTTTTTTCACTTTTTAAAATGGGTCTGGAGAACCGGAGTGGTTTACTTATTTTCTCTACTTAACCCACTAGGGAGTCCTTATTTCACCTTAACTTCTCTTTCTAGTTTCTTCAGGATGTTTCCAATAACCTTTGCTTAAAGTTCCTTGAAAAGTTTCTCTCCTTTCCTCAGTGTGTGAGCACCTTACATTTCATGGTGATATCGTCTGTATTTGGATAAGCCATACATATTTAGTTCTTTTTAATCTTGCCTCACATCAGCCCTTCCAGCCCCTCAATCATTTTTGTAGCTCTCTCTGAATTCACTCCAGTGCGATGACATCCTTCTGGTACCAAGGTTTTCATAAATGGACACACTTGTCTGACTCACGATGTGTTATCTCTGCATGTGCTGCCCAAACAGTTTTTATAACCACTATATCATCCTGTGAAATCTCATACTAATTTTATATAACTATCACTCCCAGGTCTTAGTCAACATTACTATTTCCCTGATTATCTGTGAATTTTTCTTTTTTCTTTTTTTTTTTAAAGATTTATTTATTTATGCATATAGGCTGGGGTACAGGTTAGAGGCGTGGGGCGGCAGGAGGGTTCATAAGAGACAGAGTGGGGAGCAGAACAGGCAGATGGACAGAAATACACTGCTGAGGAGAGCAGCGGGCGAGGCAGGAGAGGTCTGCCACGCCATGTGGGAATCTCCCTGGCTGGGCATCGAACTCGTGTTGCCGCTGCCGACAGCTCCACAGTGCAGCGCTTAACCACTGCACCACCAGCGAGGCCCTATGTGGAATTTTTCATCCAAGATGCACCACTTTACATTTTCAAAGCCTAATCTTATTTTGATATTTCCAACTTAAACCTGTAACCTCTATTTCATAAACACATTTCAAGTTATAGTTACTGCTTGCAAACCAACCAAATTATGTGATATTTATACATTTAACATATGAATCATCCTCTCTTTTAATTATTAGTCTTAAATCAAGTTGATATATAGACTCCCGCCACTTCCCCTATCTCTCCCTTGCAAAGAAACTACGAACACAGATATTAGGTACACTCACTGCTGAGTCTATTGTCACATAGTTTATCTTTTTCTTATGTGCTTTTCTATAGGTAAGTGACTGACACAGCACACATTTCCTGGTCTCTTGAGGTTAGTTTTCAAAATTATAGCTTTTAATATAACATTAAAAAACACATCTAGCTATGCAATGCATCCTATATTGCATATACATCCTTTTCTTTCCATTGCTTTACTAGGCTTTAAAGCTATAATTCAAGAATGCATAAGCTTAAGTTACTCTTGGATACAATAAAGGACGTTCCCTCCAGCCCACTTTATGAAAGGGTGTTTCTGTTTAGGAATTATCCTTTTATTCATCTCACTTGCACAAAACCTCAGAATTCTTTCCAAACTTCTTTTAAGGATTGCTTTCTCATAGATCCTGCAGAGGGAAGGAGTCCCAGGTAATCCCTAAACATAAAAGCCAGAATAATATTCTGCTTTGTACTTGGGATAAGTACTGCTACAAAGGTAGCCCATCTCTAGGCCTACAAGGTGGTCTGATATAAGAATTCTATCCATGCATGGTTATAGTGATATTTTAATATTTTTATATATTGTCAAAAGTAATACATCAAAAACTATTGTCATTAAAATTTTATTATCAAAGGAATTGAGATATAGATCTAGGGATGTTCTCAAAAAAATGGTCATTTCAGTTCCACCAAAATCAATAAGGACACGTGTAGCCACAGAAATTCAATCTTTATAAATATAGGAAAGCTCAGAGTTAACCTGATCCTGGATTTCCACTAACTGTAGGAGTCGCTTTCCTTCTTCACATGCCCTTCAAAGTCAAAACTTAGGGCCACCTAAGACTGTAGGTTGTTGAAAGCTGCAATATTCACCTTCATCCTGGACCTTAATTTCTTTCAAGTCCACAGAAGTTCTCCATTGCTATCTTAGAAGGGCATTCCTTACCCAAAAGGATGCTGTATATATTTTATCTGAAGTTTTTAGATTATTTGTAGTGGAAAAATTTTAAGACATACATAGTTTGTCATGTTGCCATAATAATAAAACAACAATAATTTTATGTGTCTACTGTCTCCTTGACCTTAAGGAGTCCTCTACCTGTAACTTCTCTGCCAAACTATACCCAGCAAGTAGCAAGTGGTAATAAATACCTTAAGTAACTGAGCAAATGAATTCACTCACTTAACTCATTACTTGACTAAAATAAATCAATTCTTTGAAATCTCTGCATGCTGGGCTTTAAAGTCTGGTAGAGATATTTTCTAAGGAACAGATGGCGCTCAGAAGCATGTCAGGCACCTCAGTAATGCTGATCTACATCAAAGGTTCCTGGGTTACCCTGGATCATGGAATCCTTTGCTTTGAGGACATCTATGGATCTATTCAAAGAAAAATGCACAAATACACCAAGTATACTTGGCCTGTGGCTCTGGTAGGTTGAAGTTCTTGGAGGCTTATCCACCTACACCAAGGGGTATGTCTATAGCAGATCCAAGATTGCCGACAAGAAGAGTCTAATTAATTTGCAGTCACAGGTACTATTTCCCTTGGGCACATGGCCACATCTCTGCTTTCCCCAGTCAGCCTAAACCACTTTGCTCCCACTCCACTAGTGTCAGAGTCATGTACAAGACTGTCTGATGGACTCTGCCTGTGTCACACACCTGAAGAACTAGATGCCAGGCAGTTGCGAAAGGTACCAGGGACTCTTTCTCAGCTACTTGTGGGACATCTTACCTCGCTCTTATTTCAAGGTGTTCTTCGAAAGAGGACAGATATTTGAAACTGGGTTGTTAAAATCACAAATACTTATTGAGTCTTCATTATTCAAAACCAAACAGAAAAATTTTTTTGCAAAATTGAAAAAATAATTAACCGCATTCCATTACAAGGCATTTACTTTTCCTCTAATTGATTTTTTTCTATATCATAGTGGTGATCTTGCTTTATTTTAAATTTTGAATTTTGCTTCTCTCGGTACTGATATTGCTCAATAAGCAGAAATCTTTAAGTCCTACAATTATCATTAAGTTATATATTTATATAAATATATCTGTTTACACAATGAGCTATTAAACAATCTCTATCGTTTACTGGAATACACCATAATATTTATAACATTCATGTGTGGATAGTATTTTTAAGTAATTTTTGTTTTAATTGCTATGTCTTTCTGTGTTTTATGACTTCTAGTATATGTCCTAAGACTTCTTTACAAGAAGAACTACAGTGAAAGCATCAAAATAAATCAGGTCACTTTCCCTATATTTTAGCATGATATTTGTAATAATAATTTTTACTTCTAGCATAAATTCTATTGAGTAGTTGTGGGCAGTTCTATTAGCTTTTCTTTTTCTCTTACTATCATAAACATGCATAGCTTCCCTATCTTTAGATTACTTTTCCAAAATTATTTCCATAAATGCAGTTTGACACAAAGGTTGCAAATATTTTATTATTCTCTATAAATATTGCCAAACCACTTTCAAAATCTTGTACCAATTGATGATGCCACCAACAAAGAATGAAGGGTATTGATTTTAAGTCTTCTTTGTCTATTATTACAATACAATTTAAATTTTTTTATAACCTATTGTAAAAATATAGCAATTTGTTTTCTTTGCCTGCTCCTCATTATCAGAGCAAGATTTCACGTTTCATGTTTATTTACAAACTTTTTGCAATACCTTGCATTTTCTATTTTGTGTAGTTTCTGTTATATACATACTCTTAAATATTACAGATATTTAAGTGCAGCATGTTATTGAATACTTCATTTATCTAACCACCAATTATGTTTACAAATAAGAAGTCATGTATTATACACATCTACAATAAACATGTGTACTGATAATTTTAGATTTGTTCAAATGAACCTAGTTTTCTTAGTATGGCTATATGTTCTCTTTCCTCCTAAACAAGAAAAACATGGAAACACATAAGGAACAGATAGGGAAACAAATAGGGAAGAAATCATCAACAAATAAGATTTTAATGTTAGTTTTTCTTCAGATCACTAGTTTGCCTGGATTATTTTTTTCCCTTAATTTTCAAATGATTTTCTTTCTGTTTGTTTGACTGAAAGCAACTTTGCTTGACTGATCATGAAGTATCAGGTGAGTCAATAGGGCTGGCTACCAGAGAATTTACAGCTTTAGATCAATCATCTGTATTAGTGGCAGAGAGAAAAAAACAGTGTCAGTAGGGATTTATGGTGAAGAGTTATGGTGGCAAAGGGATAAATGAGAAAGATGCTTGTGACCGTGGGGATTTAGACCGACCACAATGAAGAGACTAAAAAGAAAGAAGTGTGTGCTTGTTTGGTATAACAAGAGCAATGGATTTGGGGGGGAAAGGTGACATGAATTAAATTTTGACTGAATGGAATGTCTACTCCCTGCTAGAGTGGAGAACTTGAGTGGTTTTTATGGTTAGAAAAAAAAATCATCACTTTTACTCCCAGAACAGCATAGAAAAAAGGGAAATGAAGAATACTTAGTGATTATTAGAACCCAGAGATAAATAATTTTGGAGTCACCTGTTTATGACTGAATAACAGCTATGAAAAAATGAGGAAAACATTTTAAATATTATTAGGATGAGAAAATAAGCACAACATTTTAAGAAATGAAGTCCTGAGATGACATTAACAGAACACTGAGAAATGAAATACCGAAAGAGGAGAGTGGGATGGAGAGACTAGTGATTGACCTACACAGAGAAGGTAGTCAAAACTAGCAGAGAAGAGCAACTCCTTAAGAAGAAAATTTGCATCATCTCCTCAAGTGCCCTGGGACAAAAGCAAGTTGCTCTAAAGAAGGTGAGAATTTATCAGAGAGGATCCATATATTCAGGCAACAATATTTACTGAAGGGTCATTTTGTGACATTTGCAAATTCTATCTCCAGAAAGATAAATAAGGTGTATTTAGAAGGAAATTTGAAATTTTTATTCAAGAAATGGTAGGGAAATAAAACAAAAGAAAGAATTGGTTTCATATAGGCTTATTTTAAAAATGTTTGAGAAAGTAAAATAAACATGCTATGTTTTATTTGCCTTGAAATCCCAAAACAAATACATCCAGAAAGTCATAATTGTATTTTGTACTGAGGTTGCCTCAAATCCTTTAGTTTTTATAAAAATTAATATACTATGTGTTTCTTTTATGAATGTTATATTTTAGAAATTTTGGAATTACTGAAAACAGAAGATTACAATAAGATCCATAGTACATAATTTAGAGTAGTTCTTGAAATTCTTTCTATTATCTTATCAATGTATAGTACTTGTTTTTTTGTTTGATATTTTTCCAGTATATTTTTCTATATTGCACACATTTTCTAATAGAATGTCTTAAAATTATTGTACAGTGAACTTGAAAAAATTCAAAAATTGTCAAGGAAGTGGTTAAAATACAATTTACCTATTTCCCTAATACTCAACAGTTTTTTAAACAGTGCTACATATGGATAGTTTGACAAATTTTAACTATTTTTATTATCATCCATATTATCTACTTCCTTGAAAATTGCTCAATAGGAAGATCATCAAAAGTATCTAAATAACCTAAGTGTAAATTTTCATTTATGTAATTGCTGCCTAATAAACAACCTTAAATTAAAAGAAATAAAAACAACAACAACATATTAATGAAATAGCTCCCAAATCTGGACAGGGCTTGGCAGGAACAATTCAGGTAACCAGGAGAAAAAGTCATCTTCATTAAATTAGTAAATATCTATTGAAACTGTGTAGGGCTTGATGCTTATCTCAGTGAATGACAAAATGAGAGAGCATAGAATTTTCCTCGAGTAAGTGTTGAAGAAGGTTAAATGCATTCAGATATGTGATAGCATTTGAATGGAAGACAAACAGGTGAGGAAACTTTCAATGTGGAGGTAAGGGGCAACTCTAAGACATCACCTTAAATCTTTCTGAGACCTTAGCAAAGAATCTTACAGAATATTTTGAATTTGATCTTTGACAAGTATCAATTCCTTAATTTGAAAAATAGTTTGCCATTAGAAGATATGGGAATGAGAAACAGCTTCATCTTGTGACTTATGAAAGTCCTGGTTCATTTCTGTTTCTTCTTATTTTGCTTACGAGAATCCTACTTCCAGTACCCAACTAGGTTTCAATTACTTATTGCTGCACAATGTACCACCCACAAAACAACCAAATTTGCAATTTTGACCTCATCAATCACAAAGCCAGCAGATTCAGTTTGTCTCTGCTCGATTGTGTTTGCATCTGGCTAGGACTTGAGTGAGCCACTTTCAATGTATTAGGCTGGTTGGTGCTGGGAGCTTAGTCAGGATGTGGACTGGGTTTCTTGGTTCCTCTCTCCAGGAGTATCGTCATAAGTTGCTTGGACATTTTCACATTATACCAACTGGGTTCTAGGAACAAACATCCCAAGAGAGTCAAGTGGAAATGCTATCACCGTTTACAACCTATTGGAAATCCCTGTGTCATTTCTTGCGTGGTCACAAACCCATCCAATTCAAGTAGAGGGAATCTAGATCATGCCTCTCTATGGGAGGGGTGTCAAAAACACTGTAAGAAGAGCATATGGGATGGCAGATATACACTGGCTCCCTTTCGGATAATACAATTTGTCACACACCAATCCATCTTCTTGAGGAAAATGAAAACTTCACTTTTGATCATTTGTTTGATGGTTGGTAATGTAGCTGTAGCAGTTGCATTTTTTTGGCTTGAAGTAGTGTGTATGGTATTATGCATTTCATTTGGGTCTTTTAGAGCAGAAGTCAGATATAGGTGAGGAGGAATATTTCTTTATAGAACATAAACTAAAGTAGACCTTGTCAGAATTATTGCTTGTTAACTTGTTCCTATGGAGATGGGTAATTTTGAGGGGGTAGGGAGGATGAGAGTGTTTTCTTGTGTGTGGAGGAGGTGGAAAGTTGCTTATGTGAGAAAAAGAGCAGGGCGTAGATGTTAAAGGAAAGATTTTATATTAGTCAGGTGACAACCAGAGTTGCTTAAGAGACCAACAAATTAAATATGACTGAAACATTAACAGAGGGCCTTGCTTCTCACCTTGTTCAAAATCAGGAGGGTTTCAGAACATGGAGGTCTTTGCTCAGAATTTTGACTCAGACACAGGCAGTCTTTTGACTGCCATGTCAATAGCACCTGTGAGGCTTCTCTATGAGGACTTAAAGGTTAAGGACTTCAGCTGAGGACAGTTGTAGCAGAAAAGAGGAACATAACAGATGCTACCTAGGGAAGACAGTTCACTTAACTAGTTTGTGAATATTATATATATCCCCTTTGGGGACATAAGCAATAATTCCAGGATAATTTCTGAGGAAGGGATTTTTTTGTTGCCCAACAATTAAAACCAAAGAACCTCAAGTCATAGGAATGTAAGAATGAAAATCAATATGACATCAATTTATACTCTTGGGCTAAAGTGGTCCAGACAGCAGTTTCCACAGCTACCATAAGGTCAAGCACTGTGCTTTGACACCCTCCTGGGGAGGTGTTCTCTAGGAGTTGCCATCTTTACCTGTGGAAAGAGTACCTGATATGAAGTGGTATGCTAACCACAGTGAGATTAACAATGTAAAGTTAGGGCTAATCTATTTTAACTTTACATTTCTTTTGATGAAGATTTTTAAAGTGATCTAGAGATGGTTATTACTGTGAAAAGAAAATGGGAAAAAAAGTTCCCTACCTGGGGTGTGTATACATGTGATGCATTCTTATGTGCTTCAGTAAGAAGATGGGGAACACTACTAGCCCAATACCATTTTAATTGGGAAGCAGTATCTAAATTTTATGAAAAAAAAATGGGAAGAATATTTCTATTATCTGTCTGAACAGATTATTTTCTATGAATGTTAATCTGGAATAACCAAGAGACATTTTAGACTAACATGAAATATTATGAAAAAAATAATTATGAAAGTATGATGTTGGTTATGCTATGAACTGTTTTTCATTATTTTTCTATGCTTTCTGAGTTATCTTAAAGCCAGGATTTTAATAATTCCAGTACTCTCTCATATAAAGTCCTTTGTTGCATAAACAGTGGGACAAGTATATTAGTATAAGATATAACAAAACACCTGAAATGAGGTCACTCCAGGACAGAATTTGTTCACTGTGAAAAGTCTTTGAAGAAATATGTTGCTTCTCAGAAGGATTTATAAATTTGCTGTAAACAAGACCAGACCAGCACGAAGTTTTATATCACTTCTTATATACAAGCTCTTGACAGGCATGCATGAAAGCAAAATAAGAAACACTTGAAAAATCTAAACTAGCTACCTGGAAAATTTTACTTTTAAAGAAAGTGTTGCTGAGAAATGACCTACCTCAAATCTTTCAAATTCACCAGATGCCAGGACTTAGAGATTTCTGAATGGTTTTGCTTCCCCTAACAATTTGTCATCTACTTTACATGCTCTGACCCTCCTTTTGTCCAGAAGACTTATCCTACTCATCTTTCAAGAATCAGCTCAGAAGTTGACTCCACTTGGAATCTTTTTCAAACACTTGTGCACAGGCTCCCCATCATAAGCATTAACTTTGGCAGTGTCCTTCCTTGGGCATCCAACTGTAGTACGTAATTCTTTATTCCATTCTCTTTGTTGCTTGACTTTTCTAATCTGCCTCCCCAACCGAACATTTGTGCAGTGACTAGACCAAGAGGTCTTTTGATCAGGAGTAATTGCCATCTCTACTTTTCTACCATACATAACTCAACACAATATCCTATACCAAGCCCATGGGTGGCTAATCATTCTTTCATAAATGACTTAATGGGCAAGTAAATAAATAAATACATATATTCATATACAAAGAATTCAGATACCTCTTCTCTCTTCTAGGGATGCTTTTTTTTTTTGGACAAATGCTGAGCAAAAAGAGTTTTTGAGCTACACTGACATTATACATTCTATTACTGAGGAAAGAGATTGAGTTGACAGCTGATGCAGAGAAAGCAAAACTACACAAGTATTTCTGCTTTTGTCTTTTTCTTCAAGGAGAATGACATGCAAACTGGAAAAAAGTAAAAAGGATGGAGAGGCAAATGTGAGAAGACAGTAGGAAGTACTGAGATCCTTTAAATGAATCTAACTCTCTAGGCTGGGTGAATTTCATCCTAAGAATCCCAAAAAAGTTACACATGTGAGTGAGAGCAACAATTGAGAACCTTTGATAAAAAACTTGCTAGAAAACCAGAAACAAAAATCTTTGATTTTCAAAAGAAAATATGAAAGCTATGGGTAAACGAGTATGACCTTGTCACTGATAAAATTCCAGAAAATATTCTTAAAAGAACATCTGCTCAAACTGAGAAAAGGAAGTGATGCTTAATACTAGCTCGAAAGAGTTCACCCAGAACAAATCATTCTCAAGAACCTTTTTTTTTATCCTTTACTAAAAAGAAAAAAAAATGGCTACAACATACATAAATGAAGAAATTTTCAGTTGACATCAAAAATGGGTAAGTGTATGGTACCTGTTCTATCAATGAAAGCTTTTGTTCAGAAAGTCTTTCCAGTGTCTACATAGGGACTGTGAGTGGTTGGCTAGCACAGGGCTAGAAAGTCCCTTTATACCACTAAGTCATATCTTCTAACCCAATTTTTGAGAAAAACTGTTCACATCATAATCTGCTTTCTGATTCAGTTCATCTAACAATTGGTCACAAAACCCATGGTAGGTAATTAATCAATATTCATTAAATAAAAAAACTGATGTATAGTTTTGTTCATGTATGGAAGATAAAGAAACAAAAATAATGAGCAAACAAAACAAAATAGTCTTAGACTATGAGAACAAAATATAAGGGAATGAGGCAAAGGGATTGGTAAATAGATAAAAATGATCAGATTATGGTGAAAGGTGGAATTAGATTTTAGTGGTGAACAAAATGTAGTATAAATAGATGTCAGTGTCTGATGCTGTATATCTAAAATCTATTTAATGTTATAAACACGTTTCCTCGATACTTTAAAAAGTAAAAATAAAAATGATTATTTTAGTGACACGTGTAGTTCATTCTGTTTTGAACTGTAATAACATTTCCACTATATTTTATAATTTCTTTTCATTTATAAAAAAGCAATACTAGTATTTTGTTTATGACAATGACATTAAAACATATTTTGAAAGATAATTTATGTACAAAAGTGAGAAAATTTAAAGGAAAACATTTAGTCTATATTAATATTATCTAAATATGAAAAAATTCATAAAGATATGAGAATGACACATTTAAGAAATTCTAAAATGTAAATAATGTTCTGACTAAGCAAATGAGCTAACTAAGTACATTATTAGTTCTATAATGTCCACTTGAGGGACAATATCATCTCAAGACAGTGTGACAAAAGCTGATTTTAAATGCAGCATAATATGAAATTCTAGGATTATGAAGAGACTGGAAGTGTTATTTTAGTGCTTAACCCAGTGTCTAGTATGCAGTGATAATCAAATATTTGTTGCTTAAAAAGAAAAAAAATAGAAGTGAAGAGGTTTAACTTGAACAATAGAAAATGTAGTAGGAAAGCTGATAGATGGTTTCAAACAGTTCTAACACTGAGGGAAGTCTTGAGGTATAGGCTTAAATTTAAGAGAATTAGATTTCCAAGTTTATGAGAGGGCTAATTTCAGTTAAATTTTGGAAGAACATTAAGTTTCTGCACCTGAAATTAATACTGCTTTTGAAATACTGAGTTACTGATCATTAGCAATGTTGGAGAAGGACTATAAGGAGGTTGGTTATCAGAAGAATCACTGGAAGATGTCTGGAAAATAGGTTCTGTTACTAAAGTCATATCTACTGAATTGGAACCAGCTGCCAATAGACTTCCCAGTTGTCTTCCGACTCTCCTCTGTATCAAGAATTGAAATTGACTTCTAGGGTATGCACACAAGAGACTCCCAGCAGTACCTGAAGTCCACTTCTCTTTGGACTTGCATCTGGATGATCAAGTCTTTGATGTCTCTAGACCTACTCACCTATCTGTGATATATATACCTAATCACTTTCACTGTTTTCTTATTCATCCTGTCCAAATTTTTGAGTTAAATAATTTTGAACTATTATTCTTATTATCAAACTGCTTTAAGTACTATGGGAGAAATAAGAAGCTATTATGATGAAGGATGATGGAAGAGGAGCAACTTTGAAAAATGGGTCCTTGAGAGACGATACTGGTGCTGAGTCTTGAAAGATGAGTTGGCCGGGCATATTGCTGGCTAAAAACAAAAAACCAACAAAAATGTGTCCATGGTGGTAAGAACAAATATAAAGTTCCTGAGTTCAGGGTTTTTAAGTAATGGGCACCTAGTCCAAGTGTGGCAGGAACAAAGTAAACAAGGGGAAGTATGGAAATAGACAAAAATCAGGTCTGCCTGGAGCAAATCATGCATGCCTTAGAGGCCATTGTTCATGGCAGAATTATTCCCTCCTTCACATCCTACTGAGCTGTACACAGACTTTTTTCTTAGTAATCTGTACTTTGTAATTCCTGTTTTAGTTACCTGATTCTATATGTAGGACATGTGTTACTTAAACTAGGATCCATTTATTACTCATTCACACCTAACACAATGCCAATATTCTCTTAAGTGAGGTGCTCAGAATGGCTAGTTGAGTAAAGTCCCTAAATGGACTTGGAAAATGCCTATTTTTTGTGTTGATCCAAAAATCTTTAGCATGGTAACTGATGGCTTGATATTTTTAAATATCATAAATACTATAACAATTAGGATGATATATTGATATTATCAGACTTATCATTTTCCCCAGTATTAAAATACCATAAATAATTTAGTTCAGTTTTTAAATGTCTTTTGATTTAATCTACCTAGTATTTAATACAATGGATATATCCAGTGGCTTTGCAATTTATCAGAGGAGTTGAGTATTCAGTTTTTCATCTATACTGACAATAATACATGGTAGTATCTCATTACCTTTCTCCTGTTAATTCTATTTTGAATCAGGCAATGTCAGGGACTGTTTCTGAAGGAGGTGCCACTTTTGAGTGGAATATATTGAGTCAGAGCAGTAGAGGGTAGGGAAATCTTGACTCCATCACACATGGACACAATTGCTCAGTAGAAATCATTAAATCCCTTTATGAATTAGTTTCCTTAGCTATATATACATTGAGGATGACAATTATACCTACTCCTAAGATACAATTAAAAGAGATATGCCTTCCCCTAAGGTATAGTTAAGAGATGATATACATATAGCCTTCAGTACTCCTTTGGCATTTTGGAAGGCAGTTAGGTTAACCACTATACAAATAATATCGCTGATATTTTGGGAGCACCACATACATGTGAAGTGCTATTATATTCATAATCATTATAAAATTATAATATTTAAGTTTGGCACCAGGTTTTTAATTTAAAATGTTTATAAGGTATACAATATAAAAAACTGACAAAATACTGTCAACTCAAGGACAAAAGATAACTACTAGGCAACAATGCTGTAAATCATTTATATCATGTCAAAAATGACTGAAAATAAAATTTTATGGAAGATATATTTTTATAAAGATCTTTGCTTCGGAGTTTTCTGATAAATATTCCTTTTGGCCTGAGAACTACATAGTTGATTTCTGGTTGAAACTGAATATTTTTTGAAAGTTAGGGCTAAATTAGTTGGGTTATTTTTGCATGATGAAAGCGTGAAAACAAAACACCTTTTTTGCTAAAATATTATCTGGTCCTCGTTTCAGCCCAGAGGATTTGAAAATACTATGAAATTAAAATTTCAAATGTGGGAAGGAAATTCTATAATATTTGTTAATTCTAGCCCCAAAATGTTCAAAGTTATTTTTGCTTCAAAATCTGGAACAGAACATGCACTTAACAATTTATTTCAATTCATCCTGTTAGAAGCATGCCCGGCCTATCTGTTCAGGTTTTGGAGGTGTACTTGAAGTATTTCTTCTTTCTTTAGATAAAGTTGAATAAAGTGGTAAAAAGAACAAGTCAAAACAGTTGTCATTTAAAATTGTTAAGGTATGCAGTTGTAAAATTTTTAAGGAAACAATAAATTATCTACATTCTAAACCAGGATATCTTAACACTATGTCATCAGTGCTCAGGGTGAGAGTCTACACGGCTGGTAACACTGTTCAAAAGAAATCTAAACAAGCATCTTCTTATATAACACCCTGAAGTAATTGTTTGGGATCAACTAGATTCACCTGCACTTTCTATAGAACAATAGGATTATAATGGGTTTTACATATTGGGTGGAATAAGGAGTTAATGCAACAAAGGCAATGGCTAGGAATGCCACAGACACTATGCCATTCCTGGGTTTGGGAGCTCCCCAAAAGTGACCATTTGGATTTTCATTAGAAAGGAAAGTGTGCTGCATATTACTATATGGGATGGCACTGAGTAATTGTGCTAATGTGTCTTGACTTGCTCTACTTTTCTATTTCCTTATTTAAGCATCTTAAATTTCAGAAGAACATGAATTTAGCATATATCTTGCATTTGATTAGATCACATTTTATATATTTTGTGCATTTTAATCCAAGTTTGGCTCTGTGAACCTTACCATCTGTCTGGAGTTGTCATTGCATTTTATTTTTAATTTTAATTTACCCCATTATATTTTCGCCTAAAAGTAGTTTTATTTTTAGCAACTTCTTCACCTAGTGTCATCTCTTCTTCCCATTCATTTTCCACACTTTATCCAGAGAAGACCATCTAAAACATAAGTCTAATCACATTATTCCCCACTGAATTGCTAGTGTTTAAAATAAGCACAGTCTTTAATTAGACTCCTAAAACCCTGCATCATCCAGACCCTGTAATCTGCACTTTTTTCTTTTACATGCCTTGTTCTGGTATTCCTTCCAGTTCCTTTAGCCATTCTCTCTCTTGCCTCTGAGCTTCTGTCTATGCTCTTCCCTCTGCCTGGAATCATTTCTCCCACATTCTGCCTCAATAGGTTCTATTTCTTCCAAGAGATCTTCACTTACAGCTTTCCCTCTACCCACACAATATACCATATTCTGCAATTTCATGGAGCAAGCAAATGGCATAGGGCGGGATAGCACTCTGTGCCCACCTTGTCAGACCGTGAGCTCCAGGAGGAATGATACTATCTCCCTTACTTACTACTGTGTCTCCCACACCTACTCTGGAGCCTGGTACATGTTCATGATGCAATAGGTATTTTTAAAATGCTGGATGGGTGGGAAAGGAAAGTCACTATAGAAACTATTATATATTTTATTTGTTATTTTTACTTATTTAATAGATAAGAACTTTAAAAATATAGGTATAAAAATAATCTACAGGTATAATTGATATCAAAATTATATAGAGACTATAATCAGTGTTATTCTCTATGTACAGCTAGTAACTATGAGCCCACTAATTCTTGCGGGCCAGTGGATGGTAAATGAATAAAAAATTATCTCAAATCCTAAGATGGTCTCTGTAATTTATTGAGGCATTGTTAACCTAGTTTCAATTATTTATGATAATATTTCAATGCATCTAAAATAAATAGTTATAGAGATTTCAAAAATCAATATTCCAATTAGAAGTTTACTACATATAAATCTAAGAAATTGCACAACTTTAAGTTTGTGGCCCAAATACCCTATAAAAATGCCTTTATGAATCAGAAGTTCATGAAATATAATTCAGATGCCTGCTAAACACAAAATCTGAATTACAGTTCCAGTTGTACACAAGGTCTTCAGGGAACTGGCCTCTACAACTGTGCTTACAACTGATGATGCTGCCAGTTGCCAGCTTTTTCTCCTGGTAGAAACAAAATTGTTTAGTCATAGCCCCAAAGAAAAAAATATTAACTTTAGAGTCATCTGGAGAATACCACATTTAAAAATAGCACATCTTTTGGGATCTGATAGGTGACGCTGATTCTCCTGAACGACCTTGTTAATATTTCCACCACTGTGCTTCCATTTCTATGGGCTCATCCTTTGCAGGACAATACATTAGGTGCTAAGGAGTTCACACATTTCACAAATATTTACTCAGCACCTATTTTGTGATACATACAATGCTAAGAGCTGGCAATACGGTGATGAATAAAACAGAGAAAAAAATAAACAGATTATAAACAAGAGAACTGTGAGGGAAACAAGAGGAAAATGTGGGAAAGTACCAAAAGAGAGTGAAGCGTGACTAAGATTTCAGATAGCTGGTCTGGAATGCTTCTCCAAGGAGGTAACTTCTGAGATAAGAATAAGCTGCAAGTTATGTTCTAGGTAGAGGAAATAGTGAATGCAAAGCTTCGAATGCACAAAGGGCTTGCTTTATTTGTAAATTTATATGAAGGTCAATGTGACTGGGGAACCTCAGAGTTCAAGGAGAATAAAGGCATGGATCAACTTGGAGAGATTCTCATGTTAGGTACAGGACTCATAGGAGTTTTGTTTTTATTCTAAAAGTAAGAGAAGCCCTAGAAAGTGTTTATGCAAGGAAGTGACATAATCTGATTTACATTTATAAAACTCTCATTCTGGCTGCGGTCTGGAAAAGAGATAATAAAGGAGCAAGAATGGAAGCAGAGACATTTTGGGATGCTATTGCTGTGGTCTAGGTGTGAAATATGGCAGAAGAGATGATCAAAAATATATGTTGGAGATAGAATTAATAGGACTTATTCAAGAATTGGAAGAGGGGTGAGTCAAATAAGAATCAAGGATGACTCTCAGATTATATGATTTAAGCAAACAGTTACGGTAGTAAGAGAGCCCGGGGAGAGAACAGATTCCAGGATAAGGGAAAGTTCGATGGCTCCATGTTTGATATGTTAAATTTAAAAGATCGACATATCCCAAGTCACTTGTTGACTCAAATTTAGTCATACCAGATGGAAGAAACTCAGTAGATGAAACAAATCAGGGAATGAGGTAAAGTGTTTTGTGCTTGTGTGTGTTTTGGATTATTTGACAGATTTACTTCTAGAATCTCTCAAGAGTCTGCATACACAAAACAAAGATCAGAGATTGCGTGTGGTGGTGGTGACATTTCACTGACTGGGTAAGGAATATTGTAAGGTCGCTGACTGAATGATGCTGACAGAAGCTATTAGTGAAGTTCTCTCACTTATTTTCTTCTTAAAAAATAAAATTATTTTCTTTTCAGTGTTATTGCAAAAAAATGCCTTCTTAAAATTATAGATTTTTAGGAATATGTTTTTAAAAGAGCATCTGGTTTACTTCTCACTAAAAAATTTTGCTAAGAAGTGAGAAATGTGTAGAAAGTCAGCACAAAACACAGGGACTGAATAATTTACTTCATGTTTGCAAAAAATAAATATTTTATTCAAGTTATGTTGCTATCCTTACCTGTAATTAAAAAGTCTTGGTATATATCAAAGGACAAAATTTGGAGGACTTTCCCATTTTCCCAATACTTTATTTCTTACACAGAAATTCTCTACAATAATAAATTCAAGGTTATGAGAAAGTATTTTCTTTGAGCTATTAATTTAAGTTTTCTCCTGGGTGTTCCTCCTCTTTCTCCCCCATTAGTAATGAAACGGGACTCTATGCTTACTATTTCAGGGTTGGGTGAAAGCAGAATTTGTCCAGCAATCTCCTCTGTAGTTCACTTTTAATTCCAAAAGTTTAAATCAGTTTTGCTAAGTATCCTAGAGAAACACTCAGGTTGGAAAAATGAGAGAATTCTCTTGAAATAGGGTGGACGATTAAAATAAAGTTAATTTTTGGATCAGTTAAATTTGGATTTCAGACAAACTTAAATTTTTTAGTATAAGTATGCCACAAATGTAGCATGGGATATACTGGGGAAAAAAATGTGTCATTTATTTGAAATTCAGATATACCTGAACATCCTATATTTTTCTTATTAAACATGTTATCCTCTCCTGAAAGAGACTTAAAGAGAGAGGGAGCTATCTCCCCTGACTGAATACAGAAGGATAATGTTTGGGACATCAGCCTTATTCTAGCAACATAGGACTATTCATGGTATGACAGGTAGGAAGAGCTGTAAGGAAAATGACTGGAAGTGGCCCCTATCGCACACAAAGTTTGACATATATATTTGTCAAATTGATAATCTAATTATTTATTAGTTATAGTATTCTTATTCTATAAACTTAATTATCCCTTGCCCAATATAATGCCATGTCATTTCATTGACAATAAATTTCTATCACCTCTACATATGAATGATGACTTCACTGGCTATATATCATTTGTATGTAACATTTTACACCTTAAAACTCTGAAAGTATCACTCAGTTGTATTGCTTTTTTGTCACCTAATGTTCTGAACAAGTCTAGCATATGTCTGATTTTTGTTCTTTATAAATAACCTGTTTTGCCTCTCCGATTATTTCACGATTCATTCCTTCTCCTTCGAGTTAATGGTACAAATATTGGTACTTCCTACCCCTGAGGGATAACTCTGCCTCCCAGGCCTAATTTGCTAAAGATCACAGTTTCTAAAGCACCCATCCTCTTGCCATCCCCTCAACCATCAGAGGCCTGAGCTCAGGTGCATGCTCAACAAATACAGCTGTTTGGATCTCCACTTGCTCCAGCAGCCAGTGTTCCCTGATGCACTGCTTCCCCCAACTGCCTCACTCTCTGAATATAAATATTATTTTTTTCACTTTGCTTGACAATGTGACCTCCCGGTACCAGTGGTAGCTAAGGAACTATAGGCATAGCATCATGAACAGTGGATACTTGCTTTTTTTTTTTTTAATGAACTATTTAGAGCAGTTTTAAGTTGACACAAAAACTGAGCAGGAGATTTAGAGACTTTGAGAGTTTCCTGTGTAACCCCTGCCCCACACTTGCTTTCTTTGCCCATGATCACATGTCTGTCAGAGTGGACATTTGCTACAATGAATGAAACAACACTGACAAGTCATTAGCATCCAAATTCCACAGAGTACATGAGAGTTCTCTCTTGGTGGTGTACATTCTCTGGATGTGGACAAATGTATAATGGCTTGTATACATCATTACTGAGTAGCTTCACTGCCCCAAATCCTGTGTTCTACTGATTTCATCCCTTTCTACTGATTTCTCCCCTTACCCAAGACAACCAATAATCTTACTGTTTCCATAGTTTGGTCTTTTCCACAATGTCATATAGTTGGAGTCATATAATAAGTAGCTCCTTTCACGTAACGTGCATTTAAATTTCCTCTGTGTCTTTTCATGATTCTATAGCTCATTTCTGTAGCAGTGGGTAATGTCCCACAATGTGGATGTGTCTAGGACATCTTTGTTGCTTCCAAGTTTGGGCAATTAATGAACAAAGCTGTTGTCAATATTTAACTGAGGATTTTTGTGTACAAAGAAGTTTCAACTTCTTTCATTATATACCAACATGTGTGATTGCTGGTTTATATGATAAGAGTATGGATAGTTTCATGAGAAACCAACAGTGACTGGGCCATTTTTCATTCCCACCAGCAATGAATTGGAACTCATGCTATACTTTGGTTGGTCTGAAATACAGCCTAGTTTTAGGATTTTTCAAGATCCAAATAATTTTAGTGTACAACAATAGGGAATCACCTCAATCATGATATCACTTCAACTGTGATATCCAGACAGGGGTCAGGACACGCCAAAATATCCTGGGAGTATTAAAAAATGCACATGCCTGAGTTCATGTCCCAGCCCTCCTGAATCAGAACCCCCAGAAGGAGGGCTTTGAGCAACTTACGTGACTTCTGGGCACTCTCTGTTGAAGAACTGCTGGCAGACAATAGCGATTATAGGCAACAGCAGTCTTCATTAGCATGGCTATTACCTGACTAAATAGACTGTAACAAATGCCTGGAGCACCTTCTTTCCTTCTTTCTAGGAATACATGCCTTATACCCCCTTTTACAACTTGGACTGAACATAATTCGTTGCCTAAATGCTTTCATTTAAAACTCACAGCCTCCTGACCATTGACTGCTCTGCATTCCCACTGGATGTATATCCTCTTTCTGTAGTTCTTTCTGCCTCATTCTCTACATGTTTTGTGTGCATGTGAAAGAGTGCTATGGTGGGGGGGGGAGAGGGGAGGTCGTGGGGGCGCAATAGCAAGGCTATAGTCTCAAAAGTATAGTGCCCAATAGGGGACAGGTCACTGTCTGTTCATTCTTCACCTGCGCGCACAATTGCAAGATCACTCAGGTTCAGGGAGAAACAACAATGGGGTTTACTTAACAAATAGGGGAAACAAAATATCTAAGGCCACAAGTAGCCAGCTAACTCACCCCCAGATAGTGTCCACGCTGTCCAGAAGTCCCAAACAAAAGGCCGCTCCTCCAAGATGACACTGTTCCATTAACGAGGGTCTGGAGCTCATGGCAGTAGGCAAGCAGAGGGCCAAGATCCACTCACTGCATCGGGAGCCACTCACAGGTGGGCCACTGAGAAGGTGGGGATGGCCAGCATTGCACGCTGGGCCGGAGAGCAATGGAGGCGGCAGCACTGGGAGGTGGCGCCAGATGATTAACAGCTCTCAGAGATTTCCCAGACACACACTGCCTGTCACCCGTCAACAGTGCTGGGTAGCATTGGCCAGCAGTGCCAGTCAACACTGGTCACTAGGAGATGGCCATGTCCAAACACCAGCGTTATGCTCTCTGTGAGCCAACATACCAACAACAAACAGCTCTTAGAGATGGCAGGCCCAGGGTCTTTGGTGCTCCTTGTTAGCTGATGACAGAGGCAGAGCTCTGCAAAGCTCTACAGCTGCTCTTCTTTCTTCAGAGTTTGGGGCCATTTGCTGCTGCTTTCTTCTTTGGAAGTCAGGAACAGAGTCCGAATCAGTAAGAGACTGAATCTGAGAGTCTGAGCGTCCCCAGCTGGTGCCTGCCTTGCCTTAACTCCTTTCAGGGTCCCCCATCTACAAGTCCGATTGGACCATTTTCAATCCTGTGGCTGATTGGACCATAGCGCCACTCGACTCATAGCTCACACCTGATTGGTCCAGTCCGCAATCCAGGAACCAAATCCCCTGGCGTCTCTACTACCAAAAGCTGGGAGGAACCAAAGAGCCAGAGCTGGCCCAGCTGGTCCCCAAGCTCCTCCCTGCAGCCCTGCACCAGGGACTGCATGCCCTGGGGGGAGGGGGTGATCATGGTAGGGAACCACTGCCACTCGCTGTCACTGCCAGCCTCTGCCTGCAGCCTGAGGCTCGGTGGGGCCATTGGTGGTGGAAGGTAAAATGCCCACACCTGCTGCTGCTTGCCCTGCCCACAAGCAGCTTCTGGGGCCAAGTGGAAAACGACCACTAATTTTCCAACGGCTCCTACCGTTTAGGGTGTGGTGGGAAAGAGCCAGCCTTGCCTCACAGCTTGTGCTGTGGGCCCTGGTTTCACATGCATTTGCTCCAGCATAACTGAAAGCTTCCCCAGGACAAAGTCTTCAGTGTGTATTTGTTTTGGATTCCACAATGCTCTTTCTCTGTCGTCCAATCTAATATCCCGTATGTTACAAATAGTAATCCAGACGCCATACATGCAGAGAAGAGAAAATGAGTTCAAGAGGTGTAAAATATACTGAACAATTAAAAAGTACATTCATTTGTATGCAGTTCCGAATGAAACTATTTAACAAGTCATCTAATAGATGACAACTATTTAATATTTTGGGATCTTTGTACTGTATCTGTATTAATCTCTGCATTTTATAAAGTGCTTTCAAATTCATCAACATATGTGATTGCTATCATAGTCCTCTGAAGTAGATAAGGCCATATTGTAATTGCAGCAAGAATCAGCCCAGAGAGGTGACTTGCCCGGATCTCACCTGAGGGTAGGCAGAACCAGGTGTTAAACCTGATGGCTTTCATACAGGTAGATTTTTCCCATTCCAATGACCATGATCATTCTCCCTTCACCACCGACTCTCACATCTGCGTCTTCAGTCTTCACCTGTCTCCTAAGACCCACATTTATAATTATATTTAAAATAACTTCTACCTGCATGCTCTAATGATCTATCAAACTTATTAGAGCTCAAGGGGAGCTTTTATCAACTAATGCCATCTCTTTCTCCCAACTTTTGTGCTTCTACCCCCCCCCCGTTAACAATTTTAACATTTTTCTCATTTCCATTCACTTTTCTTATTGTTTGCAAGTCCCCATTAAAGTTTAGCAATGTCTTTTGTTTCTGTCTTCTCCTTTTCAGGCCCACTGCTATTTTCCCATACAAGACCAACGACATGTTTTTTTAAATGATTTCCTGCTTTCAAGAACTCTCCAATCCTCACCTCTTATTACCTCCTAATTTTAAACCACAGATTTAGTTACCATATTCCCCTAATGAATAATCTTCTACTCCTTATTTATTTTTTTAAGATTTATTTTTTATTTATACATACAAGCTGGGGTATGGACCAGAGGTGTGGGGCGGCGAGAGGGTTCACCAGAGACAGAGTGGGGAGCGGAACAGGCAGATAGAAGCACACTGCTGAGGGGAGCAGCAGGGGAGGCAGGAGAGGTCTGCCATGTGGGAATCTCCCTGGCAAGGCTGCAACAACAGGCATCGAACGTGCATTACCACCGCCTCCAACAGCTCCACAGCACAGTGCCTAACCGCTGAGCCACAGGAGGCCCAATCTTCTACTTCTTAAAGAAAAAGTTCAAACAACATTTAAGGCCTTTCTTAGTCTATCCATAAACTATCTTTCTCATGTTAGCTTTTCATAGATCTTATATTTCAGACACCCAAATTGTTCACTGTTCCCTAACTGTTCAGATACATTCACTTCTATACATTTTTATCAAAACTTTTGTCAAAAGTTTTTACTGCTTAGTCTAGACAACCTGTTGTCCCTCATGAATGTCCATTCTCTGTTATTGAAAACCTACTCTTCCAAGAAAGTCCAAGTCAAAAGTATTTTTATCTTTAGCAATTTTCTGTCATTCTTCCAATTATTGACAGTGTTATGTGACACTCAAATCTTCAGATTTGGCTGATAACATCTACGTAACTCCCAGTAGTTTAAATTTTACTTCTTTTAACACATTTAATTTCACTTTCTATCATGATTATATACATGTATCTAGAATTGAGGCTTTTTGAGGGCAAGGTCCAAGTTTTGCACAATTTGAGACAAGATGAGTCATACATATTTATATGAACTCTTTTGTTTGTATTTCCCACCAATCAGCACCATTTTGAATATATATGGGGATAAATAATTCCTAGATTGAATCATATATTCATGTGTCACATAGTGAGTTAGAATTAATGACTTCTAAACTTTAACTCATGTATGGAATTATTTTAAAATTTATAACAAAAGAGATTTAGTAAAAATGTGCTTAATAGAAATGTTTCTGGTTCTCATATATCTAAAATAGTGGAAGAAATCTAGATTTCACACATGCAAGACAGGGTCTGACACCTTTCCATGCTCACCTGCCCTGGCAACATGTTCAATAGCCCATCAATATTAGCCCTGAATGAAGTCCCGATCAGTAAGAAGGGGGATGAATACAGGCGAGAGGATGCAATTCATTATCTGCAATTTCAACTTTACCTTTCTATTAAAAACACCTTTTTTCCCTACAAGTCAGTTGTAAATCAGCTCAACAACTTAGAAATGTGTAACTTAACTGAAAAACTCGATTCTGTTTAATAGGAATGAATCAGGATTGAATATTTAGATATTTTAGATAGAGATACTATATTAGACCCCCCCAAATCTTTATAAATACTACTTCCTAAAAACAGAATATTTTATTTGCAATTTGATTTTACTAGAGGAAAATATTTTTTTCTCTTCTTCAAAATCCACAATTTTATTAAAGATAAGAGACACACATTTTAAAGGTAAATAATCAAGATATAAAATTTTATACAAAATATGAAGCCATTTTCATAATGTGCTATTCTAATTATTATTCCCTGGTATATACTTACTATACATAATTTGACTGGACAGAAAATGTGAAAAAAAAATCAACCCATAAAATGAGGGAACTAGTCAGAGTTTCACATTTTTTTTTCAATTGATCAGAATTCTATTATTGATCTGTTATTGACATGCAGACTTTAAAAATCAATCTTGGTTTAGTAGCAGATCTTGAAATATGATATTTTCCCTCCCAACTTGAGAGATATATTTCACTTTCAGCTTTCAAAAGCATTTTCATTAATATAGTCAGAATCTACTGCAAAGTATTTAAAGGATAACTAAAAATTAATTACTACAAAATTATAATACCATCAACAATAATAAACACTTAGAAATGTTCGTTCTTCTTAATGACTTTTTTTTGTTCTTCTGGAAGAAAAAATGACAAAAGCTGAAGGCTATTCAGTGTAAAATTAAAAAAGCAACATTCTTCATTTAACTTTGACTAGTTCAAAGACCTGGCATGAAACTGTATTGACTTATGCCAAATATTAATTCTCTTGATAAAATGTCATGTGACATATCAATTCTCTTGAGAATTTTTATTGCATCAACAACTTAGGCCTTACTTAGCAAACCCATTACTTAATTTTATCATGAGAAAATTCAGAAAACTTTGTTTTTTGGCATCCAATATGCAAATCTGTATGATTAAAATGAGTGAAATATTTTCACTGTCAACCAATTGATCAATAGTGAATGCAAAATCACATTTGGCTAGTTATTTTGATGTGAGGCCACAATGTTTCTCTGCCAAACTTTAGATATATCACAATTTCCAATTTTCCAGTTTGATATCTTTCCCCACTAAAAACACATTAAAAAGAAAGAAGGTTAATCTGGAGCAAAGAGGCCACAGAGTCATAGATATGACATGTCAATTTACTGGAATCCCAAGATAGTGACTTTAGCACTTGAGTGACGTGTCCCTATGACTATGAATGAAAAAACAAAGAAACAAAATTTTATCTAAGAAATTATATCAATGTCAACTTCATGAATACTATTGCCAAGATGGATGATTTTCTTTACATTAAATCTACTGCATAGAAAGACTTTTTGTTTAAATACAGGTAGGCCAAAATTGTCAAGCTGCCATAATATTCTCACAGCTTAAATGACTCATTCTTATTTGATTGCATAGCAAATTATAAAATGCTTAAGTACAACACTTTTAAAAACATTTTTTACAGAAAATATATACACCAAAATATTTTTCCAACATATACATAAGAACAGAAAATTTTAATGAACCCTCATTTACTCATCACCTTCATTTCAAAGTATTATCAATGTTTTTCCAATTTTATTTATGCCCCAACTTACTTCTCTGAAGGTTATTAAAGTGAATATCAGATATCATGCCATTTAACAATAAACACTTCAGTGTGCATCTCCATTAGTAAGGACAGATCTTTTAATTTATCATTTTATTATCATATTTTATGAAATGATAAAAATGTCTTAGTATTATTGAATATTCAGTCCATATTCAAATTCTCTTAATTTTCACAAAGATGTCTGTTCACAGATGATTTGCTTGAATCATGAATATATAATATTAAGTTTCCCACAACCATACATTGCTTTGGATGTTACATTTACCATCTCTTTTACTATTGCCCCTCCCTCTTTTGTTTTAATTTTATTGAAACAAAAGACAGGATCACATTAATTATTTGATTACTTTCTAACTCATGCCTGTTCATGGGTGTGATGTCTACCCACAGGGTCCACAGTGCAAAGGCAGACGCACTGTGTAAGAGAAGTGTTCAAATTTAAAGGGTGGGAAAATTAGGATAAAAATACCCAAAGGCTCCTTAGCAGACAAATAATGAAGAGAAGACTAAGAAATACTCCTCTAACTCCTAATTCCAGTGAAGTATTAGTGAGACTTAAATAACCTCAAGTTTAATTTGAGGGGAAAGGAAATGAATAAGCAATGTTGTATGCATCTTATTGAGTCACATAATATTGAGATTTCCTATTTTTAGTGATAACAAGATGAAAATATTGGGCACTAGGTTCAGGGGATTTTAGTTTTACCAGGTCCACTATTAGCTTTTAACCTAATGTATTTAGCATTCATTGATAATCGAGGCCTAATTCATTATTTCACTAAGAATCAAAAAAGGATATTTTTGTACTCCCACCTATTTCTACCTTGATTAGCTAAACTTCTTTCCATAATAAAGAATTTTATCATGTCCACTATTAGGCTACCCTAAAACAGAGTGTGTAGAGGAAAGGTTGGTCAAATGCCTGACTCTTTTTTAGTTATAAAGATAAGACAGTGAATCCACATGCTACCAGTTTTAATTGGGATCAGTGAGTCTTTTCTTTAATGTTTCATATATTATCATTTCATGCATTTTTAAGCATTTGATATGTTTCATTTTCAGTCCTTTTTCTTTTTGACAATTGCTTTGTTTTACCATAGGCCAGAGGAAACCTCTCCAAAAGGCTTATGTGTCTTTTTGACATGATGTCTTTAGTCTCTGAACACTTTTTCGCTCTCTGTAATAAATTGTCTTAAGCTCAGTTTGTACATATTTTGACCATTATAATAATGTTTTCCAAGGAAACCTGATTCCTTTTTTATAAGGAATATTATTTGAAGACCTTACCTTAGTCACCATTTGTGCTTTATATAGAGTTTTTGTGGCCTCTAAATCTTTACTTAAGCAGAGTTACAAAATACCTTCCTTTTCAAGAAATAGATACAAGACAGGAGTTTACATTAATATTTTAGATTCAAATTTAAGGCCACAATTTTAGGCTAACTTCTTTTATTTATTTACTACTATTTAAAAATCTTAATGGCATTGACAAAATTGTTAATTTGCCCTATGATCAATCTATCTGTCTATATAATCTCAAAATAGCAAGCCCATTCTTATAGCAATAAATCTAACAAAGATAGTTTAATATATCTTTTCTAATCTTAGATTTCCATTAAATTATTCTTCACAAGAGATATGCCAACAAAATGCTATTTTAATCTCAGTTACAGTAATTATCTTCTTTGTATAGGTATAGCAACATATAATTCATTTATTTTAGTTAGTTTTCAATTTGGGGGAAATTCTTTTCACTTTTTAAAATAATTATATCTAACATTTACATGGTTTCAAAATAAATACTATGTAACAAGGCACATTGTTGATTTCTATCTCTATCCTCATCATCTTTCTTATCTTCCAATGTAGGTTATTATTTTGATTAATTTTTAGTTTAGTCATGTCTTGCTTCTTTCTGAAGATACAAAAATATGTATATATTTACATTCATATATATTCTACTTTCTTATACAAAATGTAGCATACTATAAACTGTTCTGTATCTTGCATTTTCCTTAGCAATTTATCCTGGAAATCACTACATGTCACTACATATTAATCTTCTTCATTTCTTTTTTTTTTTACTAGAATATCACTACATAATACCATTGTTTACTCAATCAATTTCCTATGAATGGGCATGTGGAATGTTTTGAGTCTTTTTTATTATAAGTAATATCACAACAAATAGGTTTTGTATACAGGATATCATATTTTTCCATTGAATCTCCAGGATAATTTCCTAGAACTAAAGTTTCGGGTTTATAGTGTAGTACATGTGCAATTGTCAAATTCCCCATAGGTGTTCCAGTATTTCATATCCCCACAAATAATCTGTGTATGCATGCTTCTCCATGGCCTCACTAACAGAGTGTATTTAAAACTTATATTATTTTTGTCATTCTGGTAAGTGTGAAATAGTTGTGTACTTCTAGTTTGCATTTCTCTTATTATAGTGAGGATGAACATCTTTTTATATGGTAAAGGGTTACTTGAATTTTTTCCTATAACTTATCTGTTGAAATATTTTTCTTCATTTTCAATTGAGTTTATGGATTTCTAAAATCTGTTCATAGGAGGTGCTAAAGCTTCTAACCTTATGTTGGTCTGGACAAGTCACCCTCTCCACCACTGGTAAAAATGGTGGCAGGTGTTGGGAATATACTAACTATCTACCAGGTCGAGAGACTGATTCACAATAAAATAGACAATTTCACTTTTATAATTACTTATTTGTAGTTGCAGTGGGTGTTCTGTGACACTCAAATAATTTTATCTGCTTTAGCAGTGAATAAAATTGTGCAAATAGAAATCTAGGTGAAGAATCAATCAGGAAAAAGCTGATGACATAACAATATGTTATTTTTCAACCTTCGGAATATATTATTTTTAAACTTCCCCATGGAGTAAGGGAAGACCATCAGTGTCCTCATTTCACATCAGACTCTTATACACAGAAGCCAATTTATAAATGTAAATCATCTGGGAAATACAATGCAACAGTAATGTAAAATAAGAACGCATTTTTGATTATATGATATATGGAACACAGATGTTGGTACCTATATTAAATAATTCCATAACCATAATTATAGCTTCCCAAGCACGATGCTGTTATTAGATAAACCTACCTTTTTGTTATAACAAAGTCAAACTTTCTCCTTTACCCTCAGGACACAAATTACAAGACTCCTGACCTCTAGCCAATTGAATCCACTAGCATAGTTGGGCCCCAACAGCATACATAAAAGAGACGAAATAAAACAAAAATGGCTGAAGCTAAAAAAGGGCTCCATTACGTCAATTAAGGGAAGAGATCAGTGGTGATGTATCTATCAGACTTCTAGAATGGATCCATTTCAAGCTAAAAAGTAAGTCATGGAAAAGATGAAAATTAGCATCTTATGTAGCCTCGATGCAATGAATTTCAGAATATTTTGCATTCAATTTTCCCACTTTGTTTTTGTGAACTGACCTACACTAATTTGACTGTACAAACTTATCAGGTTTGTTTTAGTATATCTGGAAGCCACAGAGGCTTTCTAGTTGCTGGAGTTTAGCTGTTCTCCACAATTGGCTACCAGGTTTCTAATAATAGCACATATTTATTAATAAGAAATCACAAAAATAGTCATATGTTACTTCTGTAAGTTTGATGTCCCTGTCTTCTCTGAAGCTCTGAAAACCCCTTGCATAAAACATTTTCCTAAGGCAAACTGTATTACTATTCTAGCAGCAGAATTTAGCTAACATTCTGTCAGAATCTTTTTGTCAGAGAACAAATCTTCTGACTCAGTGACTCACAAAAAAAGTTATAGAGACGCCTACATTGGTACCCCTAAAGAACCCCTGTGGATTTTGCTTTGCCCATGAAAGGATGGAGAAGTGTCTACAGTATTCCAGCAATGTTTTTTATATTGAATACTGCTAGTTTTACCAATGCTATTTAGAATATCCTTTATTCTCATTAATAAGCCACCAGCATCACCTGTGAAAACATTTACTTTCTTAAGGACTATGGGATTTAGTAAAAATCTCTGGTCTTAATGAAAGATAACGATACCCAAATTACTTTTTCCACATTGGGTCAATAACCTTTACTGTATACCCGTCTACTATCTCTGGAAAAAGGGTTGTTTTTTTTTTAAGATTTATATATTATGCATACAAGCTGTGGTGTAGGCTAGAGGTGTGGGGGGGTGAGATGATTCACCAGAGATAGAGTGGGGAGCAGAACAGGCAGATTGACTGAAATACACAGCTAAGGGGAGCACCAGGGGAAACAGGAGAGGTCTGCTGCACCATGTGGGAAGCTCCCTGGCCAGGGGATCGAACTTGTGCTGCAAGTGGCTCTGGATAGCTTCACAGTGTTGTGACTTAACCCCTTGTGCCATCAGGGAGGCTCAAAAGAGGTCTTATTTCTGAGTAAAAGCTTGATGACCACCCATGGCATGAGATTTCCTGATTACAAAACTGCTAACCGCTAGAGTATGGTTTAAACATTATCTCAGGGCTCCCTGGTGGCGGTGGTTAACGCTGCGCTGTGGAGTTGTCGCCAGCAGCGATGCGAGTTCGATGTCCTACCAGCGAGATTCCCACATGGTGGGGAATACCTCTCCTGCTTCTCCCACTGCTCCCCTCAGCAGTGTATTTCCATCTATATGCCTGTTCTGCTCCCCATTCTGTCTCTGGCCTGTACTCCAGCTTGTATGCATAAATAAATAAATCTTAAAAAAAAAGAAATACTCATTCTTCAAAAATAAATAAATAAATAATCATCTCAAATTGGTTACACGGAATTATTTAAAAGCAAATGATAGATATTACAACTATTTTATAAGGACGATAAAATAATGCTTCTTTTTTGTTCTTTTAGTATCCTTTTAAAGAAATTTTAAAAATCACTAAATATAAAAATATTCAATAGTAATATTTTATCTTCAAAATAAATCATTAAATTTTATAATATTTTTGAGAATAAGAGTGCAAAGAAATCTTGTTATTTGCAATTCCTTACATATAAGTGTTTGATTACTAGCAGACACTCAAAAAGGAAACAAGTCTTCAAACACTACTTAAAGGAAGTACTTTTATTTAAGTGCCTAGCCCAAAATTCAACCTGCCTTAATTGTTTCGCATCAGATCATTGTTTGATTTCTTTACCCTAAGTCACCAGAGCATGACAGGTGCATGAACTCCTAGTAAGCGTGTTTATGTGTGCTGAGATCAAGAGGTGGTGGAGGCATGAAGAGGGCAAGAGAGGCCTTAGGAAATCCTACTCTAGGCTTTTCCAGAGAAGATTTCATTCCTTCTATTAGTTTTTCTGCTCAACTGCCCTTCAAGTTGTGCCTGAGGATTTTTAAAGTGCAGGGTGCTTGTCAAAGGACAAAGACTAAAGTGTTGTAGGGGAATAACTAGCTGAAGTTGACCAAGATTATAAAGTAATTTGCAAAGCTATTTGCTTCTACACAGAGCATTTAAGTGTTAGACTATCATGTCTTTACAAAAGAATTATCTAAAATGAGGTAATATTCTGTATTGCACTGTACAGACCATAAGCAATTATGGAGGGATATACTTTTTTTTCACTTGTATTAATAAGGCTGAGCAGAATATAAAAAAAAATAAAAGCCTGGAGTATATAACAACTCCTGAGGCAAATTGAAAGAAATTATGAAAGAATTCATTGTGTTACAGAAACAAAGCAAAATGAAATGCATTGTGACAACATGATATAAATCACAGGATAATATCACATCTTAATAACCAATGCTGAACAGAAGAGAGACTTCTATGTTGATTTACTGTGTAGAAAATGTGACATGACAGAAGACCCTTCACAAGCCAAATCTTTACATACTAGTACTGTCAGTTATGCTTTCCTCTTAAGTGTGTGACTGTGAAGTCATCTAGAACAGAATGGACATGAGCTCTACAGAATATGGCCAGTGATTCTTCTTACCTGCTTTTATTCCACTGAGTTAATGTTCTGATCTCTACTATCCTGAAATAAAATCTCAATGCCAGTTTTTTTCATTTTCCAATATGAACCTGCAGCTAATTACCATGTGACAAAACAAGGCTGCAGAAAGTATAATCTATTAGCAATAACTTGTGTCTAACAATATAATTGCATCTGGAATAATAAAATGTTCATTTTAGGATCAAAATTAATAATGTCATATCAATGCCATTAATAATTAAGGATTCTTTTTATAACATTGCATCATTAATAACAACTCATTATGAACAATTCTATTAATATCAACAATAATAAAAATAATATCACATTGTCTTCCTATAGTTAGACTTTCACTAGGATAATGAAAATGCATATGCTTATGGACTAGACCCCACTGTGTCTAAGGAATAGTTCTGGAAATATACTATTAAAAAGTGTCCTTTCTTTTCCTAATTTGTGAGAGGAAAAATTCATCACTAAATACTCAGGAAGCACATGAAAATTCTGCTAAAAATCATCACTCTCTATAGGGGAATAGTGGGTGGGATGAGTGTACAATAGGTTGTACTGTGCTAATTCTTAGTTAATATTAGTTTATTTCTTCATTTGGGGATGGATGTACATTTTTTGCTTTATAACTTATATATATATATATAAAAATTTTAATGCATCTAATCTTACATGACACTTTTTGGGTAGTTCACATCCCTGTCTTCCCAGGGAACCAAATCTGAGCTATTCAATACAGGTAATTTTCAGTTTACCCAAGTTTTCTCTACATGTATGTATAAATGTATAAATACACCTGTAGATCAGGTATAAGTAAGCTATAGTCATGGATCAAAACTGGCCTGCAGCTTCTTGTTTGCAAATAAAGTTTCATTGGAACATAGACATACTCATTTGTTTGCCTATAATGTTTATCACTGCTTTTACCCTACAACAAAGTTGATTAGTAGTAGCAAAGACCACATAACCTGCAAAACTGAAATATTTAATACTCTCTTGTCCTTTATAGAAAAAAGTTTATTTTTACCTCTTCTCTAGGTGATTGGCAGGAAATAATTTGACATTTCCAAATCAGAGATACCGAAAATAAAAAAGAGAAGAAAATTAATAGCATAAAAGAGAAGAAAATTAATAGCATATCCTTAGGAACTCTCATGTTCATATTTTATATTTCACCATGACATTAGAATAGTAAACTATAGCTACTTTATGCACTGCTATTTTGTGTTGTTTGAATGAAAATAAATTTATAATCTAAGCTCAATTATAGCAACAGAGATGAACTTCAATAAATGTTTGTAGATGTAATAAAAGAGCACACATTTTTGGGGGGATAAGAAAGAATATATCTTGAAATAATATGAATATTTTTGTCATTATTTACTTATCAATATATTTCCAGTGTTATTTGTCAACATTAAGCCATGAGCATAAAAATCTGTAATGATAAAATATCAAAAGCAAGTTTTAAACTTTTTATTATGAAAAATTTCAAACAGAAATAAAAGTTGACAGAAGAGTTAAATAAATCCCCATGTAACCTGCAGCAGTCTTTAGCAATTTTCAACTCATAATCTTGTTTAACCTACGTTGCAAACTCTGTGTCCTCTAATACAACTTTGAAACAAATTATATCACTTAAACTTTTAACATTTCAATAAGAGACTCTAAAAATTAAACTTTTATTTAACTTAACTATAATACCATCATTATACCTAAAATTAACAATAATTCCTCAATCTTATAATGTATCCAGTTTGTCTCCAATTTTCAAATTATGCCATAAATTACCTGTTTCTTTTATTTATACAGTGTATTTAAGTAAGGATCAAATAATGTCTACGCATTTTTACATTCAGTTTAAGGATTCACAAGGTAGGTTCATAGCTTGTTTTTAATTCAGACATTTTTTTAGCATATACCAATTATAGCAATAACAAGGGGGGTAATTTCAGCACAAAAGTCCTCTGGGGGGTGAATAGTAGGAAAAAGAAGGTTGCAATGACCAATTGTCCTCTATCTATAATCTTCCAAACCCTCAGACGTGCAACATGGCAGTCTAGGTAAATGTACTGCTCACGATGCTCTTCTTCCAAGGCGACTGACTGAAGTCATCTTCAGTTAGAGATATTAGCAGCTGCAAAGCAATAAAGAGGAGTCATAATACAGATTCTGTGGTGTCTGGGGTTCTCTTCCCTAGACTCATTTTGATCCTCTCTTTGAATTCATGTGGAAAACTAGGCCTTTCCTCAAAGCACTGTTCAGAAAGAGAAACTCACACAGGAAAGCAGCCATGTAACTGAGGAATACAACTATTTCACAATTACCATGGGAAAATAAATGGGGCAGTATATATCATTTGAAGCATAATTATTGAAACAGACCAAAAATATTAAAGGTGCAAGTAAATATTTTTTAAAAGATGAAGGAAAATATGAACAATCTGAAGTAAAACCAAGACAAGACAAGAAAAAGAACAAAGTGGAAAGATATCAATAAGATCATAGGTATTAAAAAAAAGGACATTTATCAAAAGCAGACTAAATGAGTCAGTGATAAGATCAAATTAAAGAATTTTTTTCAAAAGAGCAACATTAATGGGAAAAAATAGAAAGACAAAGGAAAATATTAATAAAGTTATCAGAGGAAAATATTTGATAAATAAGTTATTCTCCACACTAAACCTGGGTGAGTAACCTCAAATAGAGTGGGTTCAACTTCCTAAAGAGAAATAAGGAAGCAAATTCATATGTGGGCTCCTTATATTAAGAACATCAAAGAAAAAAAAACAAAAATTTAAAAGTTTTCAGAGAGTAAAAGCAGATTACCTACATAGGAATTAGAATCTAATGTCATCAAATTTATTAAGTACAGGTTACAAAAAGATGAGGAATCACATTTTTAAAATATTAATGGAATCAAAATTTTGAAAATAGATTGATATACATATTATCAAAAGCCAATGAAGACTTTCTGTAGTAAAAAATATAATTCAACTTTTAGCACTGACTGCAGTGAATAGTATCTAAAGCACTAATGAGGTAAAAACTCAAAAAGGATTAAAAAAACTTGAGACTATTTCCAGAGATATGGAAAATAGGAATGATTAAATGTCTTGTAACAGTGTATCTTTTGAAATGGCTTAAACAGAAGAAAAGGAAAAATCAAGGTGATGCTATAAGTACCTATGACCCCAAACAGAGAACTATCAAAATCTTTGTGGTAGTGGTGAAAGAAGAACAATGAAACAGGGAAGCATGCTTAAATCAATATCTGGTTTGGAATAAAAATAGATATTGTTATCTTTAAGAAATTAATAGGAGTATGTAAATATAAGTTTAATGTTAAAGGCAATCGCCCTAATCCCAAAATAAATGCATAACTTAAAATTAACTGAATAAAAAAACAATGCACACAAAGTAAAATTTTCAAATGAAAATACATCTCAATGTTAGCCTGTGGAAGATTAAAAAAAAAGATAATGATAAATAAGGATAAAAGGAGTGAATGGATGAAACAGAAAAGAGAATTGCAGGTATCAATGTCAATAGGGAGTCATAGATAATTGTAATTAATTTCACCTTCTGTACCTGAAGACCAAACAAAACACACAAATGACTGAAAGGAACAACAAAAAAAGAGAGCGATCAGTATTTCTTTTATTTAAAAATTAAACCAGATGTTCCTTGAAACTCAGCTTTCCAAATGAACTTGTGTTGATTTTATTTGCTGCATATAAATATCTAGAACAATAAATCCTGTGAATATAAATTAAACAATTTGGATCCTATGAATGTTTGATGAGTGAATGCAAGGGAAAACAAAACTAACCAGTTCTTTGCCTGAAGAAAGTGAATTGAATGGCACTCAATAGTTTATGATGATGAATGGTACTTAAAAACAGTTTCTATAGAAGAGTGGGTTTTGTTGTTTAAGTTAAAGAGCAGTGACATTTTGCTACCACGAACACATTATATAAGGTTGTTCAAGAACTTGAGATGTTTTGTTTTGGTGTTCCAAATCCATGGACAGAAAACCACAATGTATGTGTGGTCTCCGCAGATAAATGATTTTAGTATATTGTCTTTTTTGCTGGAAAATAAAAAGACCTGAATTCTAATCTTGGTGATGTAGGAAAGTCCTGACAATTTTGCCCCAGTTTTTACTAAGTTATGTTTGACATTGTTGTTTGTGATGAAACACACTCCTCTTCCCAGGATGAACTGGTTTCACTAAGGAAGGGTACCACAAGGACAGTTCTGCTCTGTAAATCAGTGTAACATCCAGTGCAACATCTGAACAGAGGAGCATAAACATTTCTTTTTAATTGAGTGTGTTAGCGTTTAACAACCAATTTCCAACAAGGTTTTGGATGCTTCCCCACACCAACAAACATTTCTTGCACATGACAAGGGAGTTCAAGAATTCAACTAAATTCAGGTCAATGCAGGCAACATATACCTAAGATAATGTCAGGTTCCAGCAGTTAAGGACTCAGTCTCCAAGGAATGCCCTCCACTAAGAGGTCAGCTGCAGCCAGCAAGTCCAGACTTTCTCCTAGTCATCTGACCAACCCACTACTGACTGGAGGTTCCTATGACCCTTTCTTCAGACTTCAGGTGTCTGTAGTAAGTCCACATATGTGCTTCTGACCTCCTTGCTATTTATCAGAGGTTTCCAGAGCATTCTCTTCAGGTTCAATTAATTTGTTAGGAAGTGCACAGAACTTAGGAAATGTTTTTACTCACTAGATCACTGATTTATAACAAAGTAATTCAAGAAAAAGCAGTTGGAAGAGTTGCATATGACAAGGCACAAGGAAAAGACATGAAGCTTCCATACTCTTTCCAACTACACTCTTCCCCAAATCTTCGCTATTTGCCAACTAGCCAACGCACTGAAGCCCACCTTTTGGGTTTTACAGAGACTTCATTGCTCATTGCCAATTCAACTCTACCTCCAGCTCCCTTCCCTTCCCTGGAAGACAAGAGGTGAGATTTAAAATTCCAATCCCCTAATCACAAGGCTGGTTCCCTGGCAACTAGCTCCTGTCCTCAGGTGTTTCCCAAAAGTTCACTTCATTAACATAACAAGAGACATTTGTCACACTCAACACTTAGGAAAGTCCAAGGTTTTTGGAGAGTTGTGAGCAAGGAACTAAAGATGAAGGCAAAGATGTATGAGAAATATATTTTTGGTCAAATAAATATTTCTTGTAAATCATAGTACCACACTGAGCAATGTAATTTTGGATGGGCTGCATGTAAAATAAGCAAAATGAGTTATTTAGATTGTGGTTCATTAATCAGAGGACAGATAGAGAATGATGGAGGATGGAAGTAGCTTCTTCTGAAGTAGGTAGGGCAGAGGAATACGGAGTCCAGTCTGCTGTTAGAAATGTAAGCTAGAATCCTGACTCTATTGCTGTGTGGCCATTCTGAATCTGTTTTCTCATTTCTAAAATGAGGATAATAGCACCTATCTATGAAAATTACTCCACAATGAAAAAGAGGAAGTACACAAAGCAAACTGAACAGAGTAAGCTTCAGAAAATATTGCCTTTTGTATCCAGACAACTAATTTCCCAAGAAAAAGGGTATAGAAACCTCATATTTTTCATTTTCATTTTCTTTTAGATCATAAGGATCTAGAAATAATATCTTAAATTAATATCAGAAGTTATTATTGAAGTTTCTTTGTATCCAGAAAATTATACTTCTAAATAAGAAGTAGTGGTCAGAGGCAGTGTCTCAGGAATAAACACAGGTAGAGGAGGCTAGTAATGAAATTCTCTCCTTGACTACATTACAGTTGGCCATAATTCAAACACATCCCATTCTCCTCATTTCTTGGATTCTCTGACACTTTATATGTCACTCTTCTTATTCCCTCCCCGCTCTTGCCTTTATCATTGCCTTCCACCACCTCCTTTCTGATCTGCAGAAGGTGATATCCTAGGATTGGCTCCTGTTTCTTCACCTGTCTGATGCTTGTGCACGACAGTGCCTCAGTCTCCACTGGGACTTGATATTTGCTCCAAACTTGTATAGATGACCTTCCAGATTCACTTGAGGGAAAAAGATGACCACTGGAAAAGACTGAAATTCAGGCTATGTCAGAAACTACTGTAAAGATAGCAAGCAATAAACAGGGGATAGTTATATTTTACTGGTTCTTGTGTCATAGTTTGCTTGCAAAGGCATATTGTGATTATGTTTAATGACTTCATTTTTGTGGTTCAAATATATCTAATTTATTCACTTGGGTTAATTTTTTAAAAGATCAGGAGGTATTTAAAAAAATGAAGCTGTATATTCAATCCATATTCATAACAAAGTTTTATATAGATAAAAGAGCTACAAAGTAATAAAAGTACAGTATTATTAGAACAAAATATATTAACATAACATATTCTTGGGAAGTGAAGGCCTTCTGAAGTAAACATAGAATGAAACTAATATGAATATGCTGATAAACCCGCTACTCAAGAGATCACTTGCACCTGTACAGATAAGCAACAAAGATCCTGGTATGGTTTGAACCTAGTTTATATGTAGTAGGGAGGGCCTGAAGATCTCCAAATAGGAGGATGATTTTAACAGAATTGAGCATTGCAAATATTATAAAATCCATATCCCATAACGGATATTAACCACAAAAATGATAAATAAAAAATAGTTTCCCAAAGTGACACAAAATTAAAACACTTACAGGTTAATGCTTTACTACTTAACATAACTATATTAACATATTTAGTATAAATAACATGTTATTTAACAAAATCATTGAAAATTTCAAATTGTACAATGATGTTACAAAGTATCAGCAGACTTTAAAGAAAAAACTATGAAATCAGTCTCTGATAAACTGATATGCACCAAAATTATTACTAGCTACCTCAAAATAGCATTACAAGATTGAAATAAAATAATCTATGTAAAACCCTTAATTAGAGTCTGGTACAGAGGTGGAATAAAATGCCAGCTATCTATACTGACAGAGATGGGTCAGTTTGTAAGACCTGAGTGAAAATCTGGGAGCTCTCCTGGCTTCTGATCCAAATAGCTCAGAAAGTTCCAGAAGAATAACTTATGTGGTTGAAGTTTATGAGCTTGAAATACAGATAAATTTGATACTAGAAAATTTTAACCTGTACAAAAAGTAAATGAATTGTATTATATGGGAAAGAAGGTAACATATAATCATTTTTTCTGTTTATTTAAATATTTTCATTTGATTCTAGCTGAAAGTACCTAAAATATTGGCAGATGTTTACTGGTCCAAATAGTACCAATTCTCAGTAACAGTATCAGCAAGATGGCTGATAGTGGTGCCCTTGTGGCTATATTCCCTGAATTCTAAGACGGAGTCCTAAGTCTCTAATGCGCGTGTGCGTGCATGCGTGCATGTGTGTGGGTGTGTATTTCTTCAAAGGATGATTTTAAAACATTAACTTGAAATACTTAAATACAAAGACTCATAAGGGCAGTTTTGACCATTTAAGTATTTTATGAGGATAAAACTTAAACTTTTTTTTTTTTGGTAGAAAACAAAAATAGAAAGATAATCCTTTTTTAGAGTTCAATGAAATAGGAAGAAAACAAGTTTTCATTGTTTAAGGATAAAATGCTCACAAGCAAGGTGAAATAGTTGTATCTACTAGATATTCATCCTGTACAAATATACATTTAAATAGCCACTTTCCCTGGTATCCAATCCTTGAAATATCCATTTAAATAGCTTTTGGCTATGACTACCTGGCTTTAAAAATAGTTCTGTTTTCAGTGTCAAACATTCGGTGTCCATTTGCTACACTTAAAAAAAAAAAATAAGGTTGGGCAATGTTGTGTCTTTTGAGATATACAGTAACATGACAGAACGTGACAAATGGGGGAATGTGTCACAATGAAGCATGATATATTATAGCAGAGTGATATGCTGATACTCAAAGAATCCATAATATGCATCTTTCTTTATATTTGCTGCTACAGCAGAGGAGATTTTTCATAAAGATTAAGGGAATACTGTCAAATTTTACGTAACAAAGTAAATATATTTCACTGCATTAATATTTCTCTATAAGACTGTCATGTGCTTTTTCTGTCCATCCTTTCTATTAATTTCAGATTAGTAGTAGATGCACTTATAAATAGAATTCTCTTCCTTATATCTGACTTCTCCAGTGGTAACACAATATTCTGAGTCTAAATTCCAAGTCATTAATAAGGGAAAAAGATTAATGTCAACAACAGACAAATGTATAATGAGTCAGAAGAATAGGTTCAAATTACAATGGTATTTTTATGATCCCAACAGGGGCCTTTATAGAAAAAATACAATACATAAAATTCCCTAATTTTAAACTGAAAGTTATCTAGATAATTAAAACACATTTTATTCATTCATTCATTTATTTATTATTTATTTATATTATTATTTGCATCTTTTACATTCTAATGTATTCCCCATGGGTTGCCCACCACCGATTCACCTGTGAACCATCACCACAGTCCCTTGTGTTCCCCTCTCCCCCATTTTGAACCCTTATCCTCCCGCTCCCTCACTGAATCTCTCTCTCTTATTTGGTATCTCTAGATTCCTGCTATAAGTGAAACATTTGATATTTTATCTCTTTGTTTCTGTCTTATTTCACTGAGCATGATCCCTTCTAACTCCATCCATGTTGCTGAGAATTGCATGTGTTTATCTTTTTTGAATGCTGAATAATACTCCATTGTGTATATGTACCATATCTTCTTGATTCATTCATCTATTTTTGGGAATCTGGGTTGTTTCCATACCTTAGCTAAGGTTATATTGCTTTTTTTATGTATCCATTGCAGGTTTAATATATCTCATATGTTGTTATTTATTGCAAGTATTACCAACCTGTGCAACTAAAGATGACCATCAGCTTTTTTAATCTTCAACTAAGAACTGTGTCTTTTTTCCCCAAATATATCTGCAGGATGTCTCTGGTGGTGTAAGTGTTAGGTCTCAGCACTATCATACTATCACCTCTGCAGCATGAGTTCGATACCCAGCCAGGGAGCTAACCCACATATGATGCTGCAGATCTCACCTGTCTCGCCCGCTGCTCCCCTCAGCAGTGTATTTCAGTAGCTCTGCCTGTTCTGCTCCCCACTCTGTCTCTGGTTAATCCTCTCACCGCACCCCCTCCCCAAACTCTGGCTTACACCCCAGCTCTTGTATGCATAAATAAATAAATGTTTAAAAAATAATAAGCCTGTTCTTCTGAAAAGGTTATATAACTAAATTAAAATAGTTATTCTGAAGTTATTCACTACTAAGTATGATAGGATACAACTTCCCCAAGACATGGTTACTCATGCAGTATGAAGCTGTTTCTCTTGTCCTTACTCATTTATATTGATTCCTGAACATACAAAGATAATTCATAAAAATAATAAATGGGCTAATTTTCCCATGTCAAAAATGCAAACATCTCATTCATGGAGCACTCACAGGACCTATTCCATTTCTATTCATGAGTGACAAACAGTAACAAAAGAGACACTAACTCTTTTCTGTTCAAACAGGTTACATGGACTCATACTTATAATGAAATATTTACAATACTTCTCCGCAATAGAGGAACATCAGTTTAAAGTAAAAATGCTTTGGTATTTTAAGCATTGTTCTAGTCAGGAAAACCAACTTTTTATAGTAAGATTTTAAAAAAAAATTTAGATGATGAAATTTCAGTTGGCTTCAGGTAGCAACAGGGAGCCTGACCCTGGCATTTTCCGGTTAGAATAGTGGATAAAATGTGGTTTTGCAATCCAAATTTAGTGTTATCTTATATCTCAGGGACTTTGTACCAGTCTAGGCCTCTCTTACTATTGTTAGCTATCCCTTTGACAGCATCCCTTCATCCCACACATAGGTTAATCACATAGGCTGCTATAGGATTTTATAGCCAGCAGTGTACTGGTAAATGTTTAACAACCAACTCCACAAGAGAAATAATACAAGTCTTACTCATAGTGTTTGATGATTTCTGTGGTATTTTTACCCCCACCATGGTCAATTTCTAGCAACCAAGGTAGAATTTGGCTATATTATCATCCTTAGCTGAGACATTACTTATTACCTTTGCTAAATAACTTGAAATCTTGATTCCCAATTGAATACCATATATGTAGCATTTTATCATACCGATATGATCATTGTAAATAATATAATCTGGAAGTAGTTGGTTGTAAGTATTTATAATTTTTGATTTTAATATAGTAGGCTAATAATAAGTTTATATAATTTGATTTTTAATAGCAATTACTAAAAACGACTTAAGCTGTGAAAACATTAGTGATTGGCCCCTAGTGAGCTTGTGTAAGCTAAACATACCACTGTTTACTCTGGAAAAATCTTTTTTTTTAAGTGTGGTGTTAGAACTACAAGTTTTTGAAAGCTATATCAGCAGTGTTGTAGCAATCCTATCAGCTCAAATCTGTCATATTTCAAGTGGTCAACATTTTTATGTCTCTTGCATGAAAAAGACAAGTGAATCTTTGTTATAGTCTTTTTAAGCTGATAGAAGCAACTTTTATTTTTGGCATGGTTCTTTAGCTATATCATCATCTTTAGCTGAGACATTGCTTATTATCTTTGCTAAATGATTTGAAATCTTGAATATATTCTAGCCAATGATTTTCTACTTCCACTGGCCCCATTCTTGAGAAAGAAAAGAGGCTGATGGATAGACAAAGATACAGACCGCCTTTATAAATTTCACACTGGTAAGTGTAAAGTTCACCCTGGAGGTAAGAGAAAGATTCCTAATTGGTCTAGGGTAGATATTTTGAATGGGAAGCTATTGTCTAAATCAGCCTTTATTTTCCAGGGTTACCTCCACAGTTTCTTCTACATGAAGAAGTGAGGCAATAAATTCAGAGCACGTTTCTTCACTTTCCAATTTAAAAACTACCTTAGTGGCATGTGACTATAATCTTGCTCATCTGTTGCCTAAACTGGCTCTGAAGTAGTAGACAGGAAGACAATAGTTTAGTCGATGAAACATGAGACAAATGTATTATGGCATTAGAATTCCTAATGAATCAGTAGTTCCCTAACAACAGGACACTACAGTTCTGTCAGTCATCATTCTTTATGGCCTCTCATAGAATAAAATTCTTTCATTCTTTGGGAAAAGGTGCTCTTCTGACTCAGTTTGTTACCTGCTAATCTTTCAAAGATCAAATTGCAGAGAGAGAGAAATTATAAAGAGTACCTTTTCAAGGAAATGGAAAATTGAATAAAGATGGATGGAAGTTTTGTTTCATCACTACTAAGTATAAGTTAAATTCTAAAATCATTTTGGGTATAGAAGTTAGATGATTTTTGAAAATAATTTATGCTTATGTAGAAATTTAAAAATTTCTGATGTGTTGATTGAAATTTAACATATTTACTTTCATTTTGCAATACATTATTGGTTTTGCATACACAAGTGTTTTAGGATAGCAATCACTGATGACAAAAGGAGTGGGTTTTATTTTTACTAGTTTATTGGTGTTTTTATTATGCACACTTCTCTTCTTTCACTGTAAGAATCAATTTTAGCTAAAATTCAAAATTCTCACTCTCGTCTGTATTTACCAGCAGTGCAACTGGAATGAGTAATTTTTTTCCACCCATCATCCCCCATGAGAATGAGAAGTTTTCTCATATCATCTGGATCTAAGATGAATGAAACTTGACACATTTATTTAAAGGAGCTGCTTAACTATATCATTACTGCATGAAACAATCTAAGGTTGCTTTTGACATTTCACAGTATGTGAAATTCACTGTGGATTAAAGTGAAATGAGTAACTAATAAGAGAAAACATAGTTATTTGACCTATATTTTCCTCCTTATATTTGCAATATAGTGGAGATAAAAATCATGAAGTCAGAATTCACCAGTGTCTCTTTGTTAACCCTTTAATAAGATCCTATCTTACTGAGTGATGATGTAATTAATTATGCACATTAAGGATAACTGGAGCTTACTTATTAATTTGTAACCTTTGTTTAAATAACTTATTTAAATAGAAGATATTAACCTGAAATAGAGATGGAGATTTTTTTCACGCAATGTATTTAGTCTAATCTAAATACAAGCTCCTTAGTGATAAAAACAAGCTATATTAAAAGCATTCTGATCTTTGACATTGCATTCTGTCCTGAAAATAGAAAATACCTTGTCCTCTCACTGGTAATGACTAATGGTAATGACTAATGGTAAGAGGCAGTTAATTTTAGGTTCTTTTTGTTGTAAATATGAGATTTTTAATCAGTCTTTCCAGGTTTTCATCTGAGAGTAAAGGTACAGTTTGTAAAATGACCACAAATAACAACATAAAGTGTTTCTAAAGTCACAATTTACCTTTTGTTTTTGCTTTATGTCTTATTTATATTTCAAGAACTGAACTGGCAATAGAATTTGCCATATTAAAATCACAAGTTCACACAAAACTCTTACCTGCTTAATTACTACACTAATCTTAGGTAGACAGCATTGCTTTTTCATGATTGTCACAGCAGGAATGCTACTGACCATATTATTTTGGACACTCTATAACAAAGATTTTATTCAATATAGAGTCTCAGTTATGTACATTTTACTTAATCCCAAATAGAATGATATATTCAATCTCTTACTAGTTTGGAAGGCCAATGCTGACTACATAAACTACTTTAAGAGTATTTTGCTTGCTTTGCAGATTTTAAAGTAAATGGCAAAATGCTGCAGATTTATGGTACAGTATATTGATGAAAAACACATTATATCTACCATGTTCAATAAGTAACCAATTTAGGTTTGAAAACCAGTAAGTTATCAACTTATATATAAATCCCACAATATATTAAATAATCCAAACATTCTGAAAATCAAATGAAAGTATCAATTTAAACTTTTCACTAGAATTTTGGATCATGATGGCGTGACCTGTCTATGGATCAATGGATTAATTCTTTTAGTTTGAATAGGGCTGTTTCTTAACATCACATATTAAGTTATCAAAGCTAAATGTTACTGAAAAATTTCCACCTGGTTTGATTTTCAATATTTAAAATATAAATTAATGTGTGTGTTCACAGAAGAGTGACCAGGGAATGCTATTATTACTGAAAAGAAAAGGAGTTCAAATAATAAGTTCTTGAAATTGTACTTATGAAGCAAACTCTTAAATAAATTTAAGTAATAAAAGTATATAACATAGAAGCAAATTAAAAGGTAGGTACAAATACATTGAAGAACACTAAATTTTAAAGGATTTAGAGGTTTTAACCCTTCATGTTTAAATCTGGGTGACAATGATCTTATTGGTATGCTTTAGAAGCCAGTACTAGGCATGATGAATGCTAGAATCTGACTCTGGACTTAGGCTTACCTTTCTGTTTACATTAATTGCAAAGGATATTCAGTGTAGTTATAACAAAACCACTTATCTTTGTGAAGATTCCTGAGATTTGGATACCTTGGGTGAACCAGGGGCAAGAGTGGGTGGTGATGAGGGGTGATGGCTTACTCCTTATGATTATCAGCTGAGCTAAGCTACCAAGATAAACATGTCAATTGGAAGTCCCATAGAGACAGTCTTCAAAAATGGTGAAAGAATAATTTTTGGAACAAGAAAGCATCTCATGTTTCACTATCCTCTCCACTAAAACTTTTCTATGTAACTGCAGATTAACTTTTCTAGAATTCAAAAGTGATTATGTCTTTCTCCTAAACTCTTAAACTCACCATTTATAATTTCATTTTCCTAATGATTTTTGCCTTGAATCATCATAAATTTCAGACTAACCCTATTTGATTTGTCTTGGATGACAAGATCTGTCTCCTGTCTTCTATTTCTCACTCTTCCCATAATCCAATCCTACTAAACTGTTGAAGATATTTTAATATGCTTTGTTGTCTCACCTCTCCATTCCTTGCACACACTACCTGCAATGTCCCTTCTTTCCGAACTTCCCCTTCAATCTTCTTTATCAGACCTGCTTTGGGAACCTTTATGTAAGTCTGACTCCCCACAATTCAGTTCAAATAGTCAGGTTTTTTTTTAAAGATTTATTTATTTATGCATACAAGCTGGGGTACAGGCCAGAGGCATGGGGCAGCAAGAGGGTTCACCAGAGACAGAGTGGGGAGCCGAACAGGCAGATCAACAGAAACCATTGCTGAGGGGAGCAGTGGGCGAGGCAGGAGAGGTCTGCTGCGTCCAAATAGTCAGTTTTATTTTAAATATTTTTTTTTAATTCAGGTTACATTGGCTTGTTATTGTTCGTATTCTGGAACACTGGGATAACCCCCTCAGAAATCACCACCAGACTGCCCTGTCACCAAATCAACCATAGTTCACCGCCACAGTCCATTGTGTTCCCTCTGTCTTTGTCATCTAAGGAAGGAGCAAGATAAATACTGGATGATGCCACATGTGTGTAGAATGTAGAGACAACTTGTCCAGTTTTCTTCCCTTAATAATCCTTACTTTTTCCATTCCCTGGGGAAATGAAGCATTCCTTATGTGCTCTCATAACTCTCTATTCACATTTCTATCAAAGCCTATAATGATGCTGTACTATAGCTATTAATTTACTCATGTTTACACTGCAATAAAATATACTTCCCAGGGCTACGACTTTTAACACCAAATCCCTAATTCCTAGTTCTCAGTACAGTGTCTGACACAAATAAGCACTTGGAATGATTTGTTGAATAAATGCTCACATTGTCTTGAAAGTAGAGGGTAGAACCATCAGCAAATCTGCTATTTTGGAAAGGAAGAATTAGAAAAAGACTATCAAAAGCAAAATCACTCACTGTTTAGAAGATTCAGGTTTTGGTCAAATTTCTTGTCAGAATAGAGTTGTCTCCTTGATGACAAGCTTCAGTAATAAATTTATGTCCTTGGAGAACCATTTAATACATTCCAAAGCAATACTGCAACATGAGGTGCTGGAAATGGCGTATCTGCTCCCATCCTCACTTCCTCAGTCCATGTCTCAGATATGTCTAAGTTGCTCCCTTCTTTTATAGAATAATGAACTTTAAGAATCATAAATATATTGCACCTATCCAGTTACTGGTAAGGAAGAAACCTGTAGAAGACTGAAGTCAGTAAGGATTAGAAAAATTTGTTTTACAGTAGTTTTAATTTTAATTGTGATAAAAGCACATAGTATAAAATTATCTACCTTAACTACTTGAATATGGACCGGTTAGTAGTGTTAAGTATATTGCCATTGTTTACATATTACAATTACATGTTAATTAGGGATAGTCACAGATCTCTCAAACTTTTCCACTTTGCAAACTAAAAGTCTGTATCTATTAAACTACATTTTCCTCTTTCTTCTCCCTAGATCCTGGTAACTAAATTTGACATTCTGTTGTATACATTACTCTTAGAACCTCAGAAAAGTGGAATCACCCAGCATTTGTCGTCTTGTAATTGAATTGTTTCAATTAGCATACTCTCCTCTGATTTCATTTGTGTTGTAGTATATGGCAGTATATTTCCTTTTAAAGGTTGAATAATATTACACTGCATGTCTTACCACCTTTTCTTTATTCATCTATGGACGGATTGGTGTTGTTTTCAATTTTTCACAAGTGTGAATAGTAGATGTATAAATATCTCTTCAAGACTCTGCCTTCAGGGCCTCCCTGGTGGCGCAGTGGTTAAGTGCTGCGCTGTGGAGCTGTGGCAGCAGTGATGGGAGTTCAAAGGCCAGCTGGGGAGATTCCCACATGGTGTGGCAGACCTCTCCTGCCTCGCCCGCTGCTCCCCTCAGCAGTGTGTTTCTGTCGATCTGCCTGTGCTGCTCCCCACTCTGTCTCTGGCGAATCCCCTCGCCACCCCACGTCTCTGGCCTGTACCCCGCTTGTATGCATAAATAAATAAATCTTTAAAAAAAAGAAAGTCATATCTTAAAAAAAAAAAAGATTATGCCTTCAGAGTGGGGTAGTATTTCAGAAACTGCCATACTATTTTTCATAGCTGTTGCACCATTTTCCAATTGCACTAAAAGTGTACAAGGATTCTAAATTCTCCACATCTTCACATGCTGTTATTCTTTAACTTTTGTATGTGATATCCTAATAATGTGAAGTGATGTCTCTTTGTGCTTCTCATAAATACTCTTAATTTCATCCTTGAGCTACTGAATACAGTTAAAACTGCATGAACTGGTATTTAAAATTTCCTTAAGTTAATTTGAATTTTTTCACTTGCAACCAAATAGAATCCTTTCTAACATATTCCTCTGCCCCCATGTACCTCTAAACCTCCTGACCTAGATTTTCCAGGCACTTTTGACATGCCACCATAATTCTGTTCAATGAGAGGTCTCTTGGAGTTAATAAGAATCTTTGATGGAAAATGCAAACAGTACTTCTGTTATTGAGCAAATTGTCAAAATTTGCATGAACTAATGCTATTGAGTTTCCTCCTCCCAACATCTAGCTAACAAAGTCTTCACTGAAGAGTTTGTAGTTATACTTGCTTTCCCTCTTAAGTACATACCAGGAATATCTTCCATTCATTTTATATTGCATTAAAAATTGTATGAATGTACTCTTATTATTTAGCCATTGCTCTGATGACAGATTTTATATGCTTTGAAAACTAATTCTGTCCTTATTTGGGGGAGTAATTTTCACTTTAAATAAATATAATATTATTGACTATTGATTTAGTATCAGAAACTATTTTATGGTTACAGTGATTGAAAAAAGTGAGAAGCAGCTACTTCATCAATAATAGTAACATGGAATGAGTTCCATGGAGGGCTGGCAATACAGTCTACTATGAACATAGTGTTATGAAAGTAGGGACACATGTGACCCCTCCTTCACAAGAAAAATATAAAGGCAAGAAGGAAACAAAATTAGAAAGGATACAATGTATCTGGTGAGAAAAGTTCTTTTATATTAAATTTATGACCACATTTTTCCACTGAGAAAAAAAGTAAAAAAGTAAAGTCAGAACCTCTGAACAAGTTGGTGTAACCCAATTGACCGATGATTCAGTAAAGACATGAATAGGGAAGAAGAGAAATAAAAAGGTGAATGAAAGGAAAATATGGGAGCATGAATTACAAAAAATAATTTCTCTACAACAGTAGTTCCCATTCTGGTAAGTATGAGATTTAACGGATTTGAAGATGGCTTTAGTAAGGCTAGTGTAATTTAAAATGCAAGACAAAGATGTCTGGTATCTAAGGCAATAAATTAAAGGACTAGATCTAATAGAGAAATATGGTACTGTGAAAGAGCAAGCTTTGACTCCACAGACTCTGGGGCATGGTCAAAATGACAGAGGGAAAAGGGATTTGGTGCTAACATTGAAATTGAATTTAGTTCCCATATTGATCTCAGATTTGAAAAATGGTGATAGCAACCCATTTTATTGGATTTAACCTGAGATCATTTTGAAGAATGATCATGAAAAGCTGTAATACATCCATATACATATATTGGGAAAATATCAAACTCAAGAAGTAAATTACAGATGTTAAAAGAATAAACTTGTAAAAAGCCATCAGTAGAAGGTTCCAGGACTTACAGTCTATGAAGTAAAGCACTATGGAGAAAGGAATCATGGGCAAGAGATTGTGGGTTTACTGTCTCATGCAGAAAGCCATGCTTTCATCTGTATATCTAGCCAGTGTGTTGTAGACATTAAAGAAACAGAGAAGTAGAGAGCCAGCTAAGTGTAATAAGTTTTTACTTTTATATTTTTGTATACACAGATGGAAAAATATGCATAGATAAGACAAATACAGTTTTTTTGCTGTCCATTTTTATACCTTTTGTCCAAGGCTTAAGAATTACTCAGATTTCAATATGGAGGTGTCTAAAACATTAAATATGGATCTGCCATTCGACCCAGTAACTTACTCTTAGGTATCTATCCAAAAAAATTAAAAAACACTAATACAAAAGGACACTTGCAGTCTCATATTTATTGAGACACTATTTACTCTAACTAAACTATAGAAACAACCTGAGTGTCCCAGAACAGATGAGTGGATCAAGAAGATGTGGTATATATATGCAGGGAATACTACTCAGCAGTCAAAAATAATAAACTCATGCCATTGGTGGCAACATAGATGGAGTTTGAAAGGATAATGTTAAGTGAAATAGTCAGAAGGAGAAAGATAAATATCAGATGGTGTCACTAATATGTGGAATATAAAGTATCTAAATTAATAGTCAAGTAAAGATAAGCTGGAAAATTAATCCTTGATAGCTCACTACAGAACTGAGACATCAAGAGTGAAGAAAGGAGAGAGGGGAAAGAACAGGGGAGGAGGAAGGCATAACAGTCTGTGGTGGAGGAGTACGGCAGAGTTGGTGGTGGGTACACTATGGGGGTAATACCTGATGGGGGTGCCCCAGTGCTACCACAGTTAAAAAATATTAGTCAGATCCGTGTTTAAGTTTTGGATGTTACCTCATTCTGCCTGACTGTCAAATAACTTTAATTTTATTAGCTCTAGTTTCTTAATATGCAAAATGAGCATAATAATAATTCCGATATCAACAAGTTATTATGATTCCTAAGTGATGTAGCATAAAACAAAATGTACAGTCACTGTGAAACATCAGGCAAATGCTAAATAATAACTATATACTAAGGACAAACATGCTTATCTCTGTAGTGATAGCCTTTCAAAGCATTGTTCTTACTCTTTAAAAAAGTTCAAATATTTTGTGCCTATATTGGATAGCTTGTATGAATATGTTTTTTAAAGTCCTTTATTTGTCTGTGTTCATCAGAGGACCTGTCTTGCTATATCTGTTTTTGTTCATTGTCATAGAATCTTTACAAAGTTTAGATTACCTTTTCTTGTGCACTAAAAAATACTTTTGTATCAATAAGACCCGAGGTAATCACTGTCGTTTTCCTATGCTTATTCAATATCTGAATTGTTATTTTCAGAGTACTTGAAAACTACTGTCATATTTATTCTAACAATATTTCATAATGTGAACAAAAATTACACAATTTTTTCATGAAGTTAAAAGCATATTTAGATGGAATTTCTAAAATGAATTCAATATCAATTTGAACATTAAAACTTTTTATTTTACTACAAGAGGGGTATGGATTTATATTTCATGATGCCAATAAGTCAACTGTAGTAAACAGAGTGCTATGCTGAATTGACCATAAATTTTTCATGATATGAACTGTTCACAAAATATATCTTAAAAATCTATGAGTATAGATATTTGTACACTACAAATAACAAAAGTCCAAATTATCCACTAAGACTTTTGCTAGTCAAAGATCTGACAATTTTTACAACTCCTTTCTAATTTTCTATGTACACAGCTTTCCCTTAAAAAAAAAAATCTACCAAAATATCCCTACTTTTCTCCCATCTCAGTGTTATGGTTTTACACATTGCTAAATCTCAGCCAGATAAACAGATTCAAATAAAATTTGGTGATAAAAGAAAACAGCACCTACTGTATGTTGAGAATTTTGATGGCAACTTTCAGCCGAATGTGAATTAAAATGGCTAGGTTATAAATCCCCTGAAAATAAGGTTTATAATGGAAATGCTGACAGGCATTTAACGATAGCAGCAGTAGCTGGCACCACTATAATAAAAGGACTTAAATGAAAAAAAAAATGTATGCCTCACAAAGACATGTGGATTTCAGGGTAAAGCTATATGCAGACTCAATGTAAGGATGGATGATAATATGCCTCAGCAATTATGATGCATGGGTGTTAGTAACAAAGAATCTTGAAATTCGGCTTCCAATCAAATTGTGAAAGAGTTTAAGCAAAAACCTGAATGCAGCATTCTTCAGTTCTATTACTTTACCACCATCATCCTCTTACAATATATTATATTCATGTGTTAGTATCTTAGTAGAGAAGAGCTTAGTCAGAAACTTAACCCCATGAAAAGAAGATGGGTCTTTCAACTACCAATGCTTTCCAACACCCATTTTAATGAACTGTTAAAGTCTTGTTTAGGCATTAGGTGAGAGAATACAAAAATTCCTTCTGGGTTACCATTGGATTTCTATAGTGATAAAGTTCGTAGTTCTGTTTCTTTCAGGTTCCTCCCTAGAGGGTTCAATAACCCAGGAAACTTTTTGAAAACATCTGGGTACTTAAACCATCCACTGATCACATCCAAGCAATAAATTGGTGACTTAGGTTTCCTTTTCCTTACCAGTAAGCCATGTATTAACCCATTTCATTTTTTAACTTCAGTTTTGAATTTAAATGCTTATGGTTTTGAATAATATAATAAAGTTTCAAGAAACATATTTTCCTGATGTGACTATATAATAAAATAAATGGGGCTAATAAAATGAAGGTCTGTTAAAAAGTCGGTTAGAAAATGTTTCAGTGTGTGCCTGGAGATCCAAACTGATTACTTGTAGTTGCAGGCTTCTAGATTCCTGTGCCCCAGGTTACTCCCAAAGAGTTCCATTCTGTAATTCTTCTGACAAATAACAAGCTCTTTGGTTATTTTGGGAAAGAGTTTTCCCCAGGAATAGGATAAAGGATGCACTGGTGTGAGTATCTGTGTATTCTTTTTTTCATGTCTATAAATCCCACCCAAACTGTCAAGGTTGACAATCCAAAACGATAATCAAAACCACTTTTTACATTCGTTCTTGTAACTGCCGCAGGCAAGTTTTAAAAGATATGCTAACAAATCCCAAAGAATAGCTAGTATTAAATATTTGATATAACCTGAAAACTGTGGATATAAAATTTGTCATGTAGCTCTTTAACTTGTTATCCATAGGTAAATATAGTTATATGTTTGTATGTGTATATGTATCTGTTATTTATTCTTAATTAATTAATTGAATTAAAGCTGTCAATTCCATTAATTATTTTAAAAATGATATAGGAATATATATCGCACACGTGTTATTTTAAATTCACAGAACTTCGGGAAACGATAAAACAAACAAATGGTTACTATATTATATGCTAGATTACTTTAATACTCTAATACCAAATGTGATATATCAAAAAATCACTCAGTATGACTATTTTTAGTTATCTAAATTCACTGCTTATTATGCTTTTAATATACATTTACTGCTGCACATAAACACTTTTATTGAATTAGCAAAATATAACAAAAAATGAACAAATAATACATGCACATTCAGTGAAATTTTCCAAAGTGAACACTTATTTAACCCTAGACAGATTGAGACAGAACATTGGCAGCACTCCAGAAATAATTCTCTTTTCCCATGCCCGTAAAGTAACGTAGGCACTTATCTTAGCTTGGGCTTCTTAGGAATAGATTTTAGATAAGGGCTTAGGTGAAAGTGGTTTATGTGAGAGGAGTTTTTCTTCACAAGTGAATAAATGAATGGGAAAGAGAGAGTGGGAGAAGAGGAGAAAATTCTATAAAATGCATGTGAAAGAGGGCCATGGGGTTCAATTCTGATACAAGTAATCTGCGAAACTATGTGGAATATTCCAGAATTATCCCACTGGAGAATGGAGAGATATGGTTATCCACTGACTTCTCTGATTTGTTGAGAATTTCCCCCAACAGTGTTTACTTATTTGTATTTCTGGGCTAGGAGTAAAAGTGTAAGAATCACCAAAAAGCTGAGATAAAATAACCACTTCCATCACTGCTATTTTATCAAGTAGTTCTTTTGGTTTGTTAAGTACCAAATCCATTTAGCAACAGTTAAGTCAAGGGCAACAATTTTCATCTTGTTGCTTTTGTTAGTATTTATATAATAAATGATCTCACAACTGTTGCCAGATCCTCTGAATCTTGTGGATTTTTGCCTATGTCATGACTGGCAGTATTTTCTAGTAATACCGTTTTGTTTGTCCCAGTTGTGGAATCTACCTTAGGAGCGCTCCATTCATTTCTTTAGCTGATGTAAGGAGTTGCAGTTTAATCTCTGTTTAATGACATTGAGATTGCAAGGTTCATACAAGATGGTATAATTTTCCCTACTTGGAGTTAACTTGAAGATTGTGGTTTATATTAGATGCAAAAACACAGTAAGTTATTTCATGAGGCTCACACAATAGAGTAGGACAGATGATCTGAGGTAAAACTGAAATCCTGAGGATATTTGAGAGAATGTGTCAAGTTTCATATGTAAAAATGTATAGTAGTGAGATGTAATGAGCCCAATGATTTCTGAGCAGACATAGCAGAGTTCTTATTAAGTGGGTGAAACACAGTGATGAGGAATCCAAATGTTTGTCTATCAAGACATGTACGGCAGCCCCCAACACTAATCAGGCTAGTTTAGGATCATCTTGCCAGTCCCCAAGAGAAATGAGAGTAGCCAGACAAAGAAAGAAACTAAACTCAAAGAAGAAAACACTGTCCTGGGTCTAAGGACTCATGGGAAGAAATGCTTGGTATTGGCTAAAATGCTGTCAGCATCTTAGGTCTAGATGTGTCTAGTTGTATCTAACTGCATTAAGACTAAAAGAATAAAGGTACTGGGACTCGAGTTTCTCGTCTTTTCTGAAGTCAATGCAAGGACATGCATATTGAATTGAGTACCTAATACCTAGGTAGATATTATATAATATTACCTAATACTTAGGTAGATATTAATAATATTATATAATACCTAGGTAGATATTATATTTTCTGCCAGTCATATATTTGTCAGCCAATGTTCTGGGGACAGGATAGTCTTCCTAAGCAAAGTTAACGAATAAAACCATGACTCAATTGAATATGTTATTATTTTGACTTCTGTTAACTCTCCAGATTCATTTGACATTCAATCAACTTTTTCCAATCAAAACCCTATTTTCTGGTCATACTCTGAACATATCATGTTAATTCACACTTCTATATCATGCTATTCTGATATCTTGTGCATATACCACTCAAACTCAAAAATTTGATTTTTCCTTTAAGTTAGGTAAGAGTAGTATTGCTTTACAGTAACTTTCTCTGACCGCTCATCTATTTTGGTGTTCTAGTAAACCTATTTCTCCTATATGACATATCTTTGTTTATTCTCAACTACATTGAAAGCTCTTCTACCAGGCAAAGATCTTACCATCTATTGGGATGAGGACGTGAGTTGACTTATGAGGCATTCAATAACATAGAAACTTTCATTACATGTTTATTGAATTGAAGTATTTGAGGTAACCACAAAAGAAATTCTTCCTATTTTTCTTTTGTGAGCATTTCTTGGTTTGTAGCAAACAATAAATGCTTGCAGTACTTGAATGAAACATGTTCAATGGAGCAAAAGGATATCTTTCTCACTGTGTAAGTATGATTTTCTCTGTGTTCATCCCTTCATTTGGGAAATAGTAGAATAACAGAATGTAAAAGTTAAATGCATGAATTCAAAAGACATATTTCTGGCTCTACTTTTGACTTCCAAATCACTTAAACTCTGTGATTTATTTTTTTCACCTCCAAAGTGAAGTTAGAAATAGCGTCTATCTTGAATTTAGTAATCAATAATGCTTCTTATTACCAAAAAAAAGGATTCCATTTTTCAAATCTAAGAATGCAAATCAACACCTACATAAAGTATAGGTTTAATTATGGCATTTAGAAATGCTTAGCACAAAAACATCGTCTCGTAAGTACTCAATAATAATTACCCTTCTCTTTACTCCCTATTACACTAGGGTAGTTAACATGAGCTTCTGGATGATATGAAAATCTCTGTAGTGGACATATTACCAAATAGAAACAAAATATCTGTTTCCCCCAAATTTGTGCATACATTATTTGTTTTCAAGCAGTAAACATCTGACTGGGGAAGACAGTGGAAACAAGGTATTTTCACTTAATGAAAAGGCATATCAAATACTTCATTTTACAAATGTATTTTACAAATGTATTTTACTTCTATACATCACTTACTCTCTTCTGAATGATATCCTTGTATATCCCAATACTATAAAAATAAATGTAGATAAAGTAATAGTTGTCTATTTGAAAGCCACTAATTGGTTGATAGTGCAGTGTGATAACCACTACAAGAAACAGAGTGCAAGATGAGGAAACTATGCATCCTACCCTATCTCATGGTGTGACAAAATTGTACAACACATGCAAAAGAATGAAGTTGGATCACTACCTTACACAATACACAAAAGTTAACGCAGAATGGATTAATTATCCACATTTTCCCTGGTATCAATTTTTAACAAATGGATTAACGATATGAGTATAAGGCATGAATCATAAAACTCCTAGAAGAAAATAACTTAGCAAAACACAATGTGATTTAAAAATAGTTAATAGATTTGAATAAATATTTTCCCAAAGAAGACACACAGATGGCTGAATGGTATATGAAAAATTGCTCAATACACTAAGCATACAGGAAATGCAAATGAAAACCACGAGCCATTACCTCACAACTATTAGAATGACTATTATAAAATAGACAAGATGTAACAAATGTTGGTAAGGACATGGAAAAAGGGAAGACTGGTGAGAATATAAGTTGGTTTCATCATTATAGAAAATAGTTTGGAGGTTCTTAAAGAAGTTAAAAATAGTACTCCTAAATGATCCAGTGATCCTGCTTATGTGTATTCAACAAAAGAAAACAGAAACACTAACTTGAAAAGTATATGTATTTACTGTTTCATTATTTACAATAGTCAAGATATGGAAACTTTAACTGTCCATCAATGGATGAATGAATAAAGAAAATAAGGCACAGAAATACCAGAGGAATATTATTCAGTCATAAAAAGGAAATTCTGCTATTTGCAACAACATAGAAGCAACTTGGGTTTTATGCTAAATGAAATAAATCAAACAATGGCAAGCATAATATGATCTCACCTATACCTTTTAAAAAAAAACTCATAAATACAGATAATAGATTGTTGGTTGCCAAAAGGAGAGGGGAGTGTGTACATGAAGTCCAAAGTTACAAAATTACAGTTATAAAATAAGTCAGTGAGGAGGATGTAATGTACAACATGGTGACTATAACTAATAATACTCTGTACTATATTTGAAAGTCTCTGAGTAGATTGTAGAATATTTCATCACAATGTTTTGTGTGTGTGTGTGTGACTATTTATAATGATGGACATTGACTTGACTTACTGTGGAGACCATTTTGTAATATGGTAGCCTATACAATATGAAATCATTATGTTTATATAGTATAATGTTGAAAGTCAATTCGATCTCAATAAATGTAAATAAGTGAAAATATAAAATGTGATTCCTACCTGAAAGCAAGCTGGCTCTTAAGCATCATCATACAGATATAAAATAATGGGAATTAGCATGCACATGATACTGTGAAATCAGGTACTGTATTAAGAATGTAAATTATAACTACAAGTACACCACTAATACATTTTAGGGAAAAAGTGCATAAGCTGGTCATATTTTAGGTCCCTACTGCCAGTGGAAGATGAACTCATCATTCTACATTAAAATAGACTGTAATTTAAATAAAAAGTAAAACAGAACCCAACATAAAAGTAGTTATATCCTGTATAATTGAAGATAGCTTAAAAAATGAGGACAGCTTAGATCTTGAATTAATTATGCCAAGAAGGTCAACTTGATCATCAGAAACATTACTTGTGAGAGATGAGGGTTTAACTATCATTACTTTCTACAGAAATAGTAGCAAATTGGAACCTAAAAAGGAAAACCTATCAAATATATACCAGTAGCTATTAATTGAGTTAGGTATAGAAAGTGGCAAAAATGTATCCTGATATCACATATAGACAAGAGGAATATTTAATGTACTTTTATGACTTTTCTCATCCAGATATGTAAGTAGCAGAGGTAATTATCTATATATCTGTGTCAGATGTTCTGGACACTGCCTTAATTGTTGTCATATTTGAGAGAAGCACCTGTGATAGATAATTTTCATTTTTGCTATAATTAAGAATATCATGTGTAGAATTACTGATCCAACAGGAAAATAAGTTAATGGAGGACAAAATGGTTGCTTTGAAATGACTTTTAATTCACTTAACAATGAGTGTGATGAACCAGACTTTGCTTTAAAAGACACAGATGTGTTTAAATCTTTCATTTTTTAAGTTATTGCTATTATTGTTTATGAATATACTCCCCTGACTCATACACCATGCCACATTAAACTTTAATGGAATAAGCACAACATTGTATGTTTGCTTTATGAATGGCTGTACTTAATAAACAATGCATTATTTAGTCTGAATCAACTAAATGAAGGACATTTTGATGTAGGAAAAGAGAATTGCGAAATGGTAAGAGTAAGTCGTTTCAGTGAGAACACAGTCCTAAGGGATCAACTATGCTCTTCTTTGATCTTTAATTTTTGTGTTGTTGAAGCACATTTTATAGAGAAAACAATAGCATAGCAATACTATAAATTGATAAAATGGAGTGAGTTAAAACATAATAGAATAATCTGAATTTGGAAATTATATAAAAGGACTTCTAACAGGTTTTTTAATAAATTTCTAAATATTCAATATAATAATGAATTAGTGATAGAGAAAAATCATTATGTTACAAATTATAGGGGAAGCAAAATACAAATTGTAGGGGATCCCTATTTAAGTACACATTTTTCAATAAAATAAAAATACAATTCAGCAAATAATATACACATGCTGCAGTCTTAACAAAGAGTCCCTTTAAAGTTTACATACAATTATTAAGTTATACTCGAGGTAATCTTTGATAGCACATTTGAAAGAGTCTTTACAGAAGTTAAGGTTATTCACAGCAGGACTGAAAGGGTATTTATGAATTTTAAAATGGAGGATTATATATTATATTTCTATTGCAAGTTTTTATTTTAATACTATTCCAGACTTAGAAAAGTCACAAGAATATCTCTAAGACTACATTAAGCCTTTTGTGCAGATTTATTGTTTAATTTTGCTCCAGTTATTTTATGATTTTTTTCCTTTGGTCATTTGGATATCTAGGTAACTTTTTAAATTTATTTGGAAAAAAAAGTTGGACACATTGTCCCCTGCTACCCCTAAATATTTCAGTGTGTCTTCTAGGGAGCAAAGACATTCTTTTAAATCATATTAGAATGATTAAAACCCCAGAATTAAATATAAAACATTTATGTTTAAATTTTATAAGCCACACAGAATGTCCCTTAAAATACTTTTCTCCAAGTCTGCCACAATTCAGATAAAAATAGTGTGGATTTTTAGAATCCTTTAATCTGGAAGAGATATTCATCCTTTTTTTATTTGCTGACCTTAACAATCTGAAGAGGACAGCTTGTTATTTTGTAAAATATTCTTCAATTTGAGTTTTGTAATATCACCACATGACAAGATTTAGATTTTTGTATCCTTACTGTAGTCTGTTGGTTTAGTCCACGTTGAGAATAGTTGGAAGTATTGGCTGAGTTGGGCCATATGCTTGTTAGGCATACCACTTTTGATTGTTATATCTTCTATATGAATTAACATTGTAATATTGCGAGATTAACCTCATTGCCTCTGGCAAAACAACAACAACAACAACCTTGTTTTAAAATCTATCTACTCTGATATTAAAATTTTAAAAATTGTGTGAATTTTCTTGAGTCTGCTATATCCTAGTATAATATTGTCTATCATTTCTGGTTGTTGTTGTTCTGTAATGTTATAAGTTACAATGTTGAACAATCTTGACTTATGTTATTATCAGATTTTTAATTTTGATTACTGCAAAGTTTTAACATTTGTCAAAATTGTTTATGGGGAAACTAAAAGGAGAAAGACCTCAACAATATTTTAAGACATGTGATAACTGGAGGATCTCCAGATTGAGTTTTCCACATAGGACCAAATGGACTATTGAAAATGAAGATAATTTTAATACGTTTTTGTTTTAAATGATACTTTTCTTACATTTTGTGATTTAAGAAAACTTTTTCTCTTAGCTATGATGTGAGCAATGTTAAATCACGTTTTTGTGAGAATAATTAAATTATGTTTGCATTTTGTCTCTCCATGACAGTATCATAATATGAAATAACAGTAATAGGCATTCTTACTACTCATAACAGTGTGTCTATCTTTACATGACTTTAATAGGGAATTTTACGTATGTCTCCTTAATTAGGGGATTGGAAACATCATTATAGTACAAAGATTTTGTAATCTTTGTAATGCTTCTGAGATTGAACAGAACCAAGAAGAAAAGAACCTGGCACTTTGCCTTCAGGGTTCCAGAGCCCTCTAAGGAGGCAAGGGTTGGTTACTTCCTTTGGCAGGGTTAGAGACACCAGAGAGAGAAGCCTTGGAACCACAAGAAGGGGCAGACTCTGGTGTTGTCTGGTGAGGATGTGTCGTTGTATAACTTCTAGAGTTTGGGCTGGCTGAATGTGAGAACTTAGTCTAACCTCCCTTATGAAAATTTCCAGCAAACCTAACCCAAATTCGCCTTAAGTTTATGCAAAAATAGACCAAATGATGGACAATTAGATTCAGTTTACAAATCCATTTTTGCTGTACTATTTGACAGACTTGAGATGAAAGTGGAGATAAAATGTTAATAGTAGCCTCTCAACCATTTTCTGAGATTTTCTTTTCCTTTTTCCTCTTCATTTGTTCTTTTTGACTTGAGCTAATTGATTATTTTCTAGAAATGGAAGACTCTGCTACCCTGGCTAAGCATGGACCATGCCTCATGTGACTGATTACTATTTCCTTTGAATACACTGCAACTCCAAAGGAAACTGTCCTCTGAAGCTGCACTTCACCATCTGACTTTCATCACCATAAGGATGGTGACAAAAAAAGTGGGGAATTAGTAAGAGGAACAGAGAAGAACAACCATAGAGTCAGTGGGTGGTGCTCATGGTCAACTTGATGATAGAAGTTGAGGCTTTACAGGTTCCACACCCAGACTTCGTGAACAGACCAGTGAGGATGAAGGAAAGAGCAGGGCCACCATATTGATCTTAGAAGACTGAAGACAATTGGGCCTGATTCTCATGTTTTTCTGGCTCTGCTACATCCTGGTCTCTGCTCAGGTGGGACTGCTGGCAGGACAGGCAGCACCCAGTCACATGTAGACAAATTCATCTTCTTTTTCTCTGTCTCTTTTTGCAAAAAATTCTTTTCACTCCTTTTTTAAAAAGTTCTTTAAAAATTGATCTCTGTGTGCCTGCTTTTAGGTCTTGCACAGTGTTCTTAGGCACATATTCAATGTTTACATCATTCATTCCTATATTTTTATTTGATAAAATATTCAAAGTTAGGAATTTTCATTTGAGTCAATTGACAATATTCTCTTAGTTTTAAAGGATGATACTATTTTTGTTTATTTAAAATTGTCCTATAATATTTCTATTTTTGTTGATTTAAAAGTTTCTAATTATATTTTCGTTTCCTTTATTAAGAGTTTCATAATGAATGATATGCTTTAAAAATGTTATGAATGCTTTTTGTTTTAGTATTGCATTAACGTGCATTACTGTAATATATTGAGAGAGTGTGATTTGTATGTACCTTTTAGAATTTGAGATTTTATTTGTGACCTAACACATTTGCTAGTATTTCATTAAGATATACACACATACATACACACATGATTCTTTGAAGATTAAAACCATCTTGTGTTATATTAATTCTAGTATCTGTCATTTACCTTTTAAATTCTCTTTTACTTGATTCCAGGATAAGCTTGTTGAAATTTGAAAGACAATTTTTTTAATATTAACAGATCTAATGTACATTCTTAAATAAAAAGTGTGAATGTTAGCAAACATGTTAGATTATAAATAAAAATCTAAAATTCAATAGAGTAGAACACAAAATCATTTAAAATTTGTTTTACTTTTCAGCAATTTTTACTTAATTTAACTTTTGTCTGAAATAAACTGTTATTTCTCTTCTTGCATTTGCACATTTTAAATCCTTTTACCTCACTCTAGCTATTTTGTTTTAGGTGATTCCCTCTTAACCTTATCAAAAGAGGTGCTTTTATTTTATCTGTTTTTGACTGAGCTTGAAAATCTTAGTGTATCAATCATTTAACTTTCAATTTATATTGTTATCAAGGATACATGTGGTCTTATTTTATCTTTTTTTCCATATTCTTCCTTGTTTTTTCTTTCTTTCTTTTTTTTTTAATATTCCCTACGAGTGGTTTAGATATATAAATTCCACTTATCATTCTTTTAGTTGCTACATTTGAGCTCATATTAGAATTTGATACTTCCTCCTCAAACTCAGAACATGAAAGAAAATTAAATAAATAAATAAGTAGGTGCATTTAAAAACAATAAAAATAGAAATGTCGTATTACCTTAATACTGAGAGTTTGGCCCTGATAAAAGCAGGTAGATGAGAATTAACTGGCCTATCCAGGGTCAATCTCATTAGCTAGACTATGGCAATAGTTGCTATCCCTACTCAAATGTGTTCTTGAGTCTACTTGTGGTAAGCAGAATAAAAGATATACCTGCCCAAATATGCCCACCTCCTAATTCTCACAATCAGTCGGTGATGTTAACCTATATGACAAAGGAGAATTGAAGTAGCAGACAAAATTAAGTTTGCTAATTAGCAGGTCTTGAAATAGGAGGATTTTCTGAATTAAATAAATTTGTCATTAAACAGTATCAAGAAAGATAAGGTAGAAGAGAGAACCAGAAAGACAGCAGCTGGAAAAGGGCTCATACTAGTGTTGCTGTTTGAAGAATCAGAGGATCAAGAGCCAAGTAAAGTGGGTTGCCTCTGGAAACTAGAAACAGCAAGGAAATAAATCCTCTCCCAAGGCATTCATATGCAAAGCAGTTCTGCCAACATCTAGATTCTGGCCTACTGAGGCCCATTTCAGATTTCTGATGTATAGAAATGTAAAATATATTTTTAAAGCCACTAATTTGTGGTTATTTGCTACATAGAAGCCACAGAAAACTAATATACCATACTCTGGAAAATCTCAAATACAGATAAAGTACTACCAAAAAACAGACAAACTCAGAGAACATTTGAGACACAAAAGAAAAAAAATGCAAAGAATCTAAACAAACTGTTTTCCAGAGAAGCAGAGTTAATAGAGGGGTCAGAAAATAACTTCAAAATAAATATATTTTACATGAGTAGAAAGTTAAGAGAGAAAATAGCATTCATGAGAGAAAATATCATCATAAATAAAAGGTTAGAAGGTTTTATATCAAAAATACAATTACTTATATAAAAATAGACTAATAATTGCACAGTGGTTAAAAGCAAATTAGTGAGCTAAATGATTATAGTGAATAATTATGTCAAAATACCATAAAAAGACATTAAAATCAGAAATATTAAACAGAATGGGAAAAAAGAATCACTATTCACCAGTAGTTTCTAAACCAGAATATAATAAAATATATGAAAGGCAAAAAAAAAAATTAATAGCAAAATAAAATTCAAGATCTACAAATGATTTGGGGCAAGTTGAGAGTGCCAAAGAAAGGGAGGGAAAGAAAAAAGGGGAGGAAATTACTGTTAATTACTTGACCTCTTTGAAAAGTATGTTTAAATATACACATTAATATTTAGCATAACAACTAAGCAAATGGAAATAAAATATAGAGAACTATGAAAATAGGGACCAAATGAAATTTAGCCAACCTAATAACCATAGGGGAATAAGGAGAATGCATGACAAATAAAAAACACCAAGGGACATGACAGACATCAGTCATGGCTGATCATGACTGAATGACATGAATTCTCCTGTACTCAGAGGCTGTGTGATTGGATAAAATATAAGAAACCAACCGATTATACCTAACTTTTTTCTTTCTTTTGTATTTCTATGGAAGAATGCATGTGCACAAGTAGTTAACAAAAAAATTATAAAAAATAAACAACTACAATGTTTTCTAAATACACATCTAGACATAATGTGAAGTTATACTAATGAGAATTATGTGGCACTGGAACAATAATAAGGAAATAGATCAATGAAAGAGAATTGAGCAGCACACATACAAATAAATGTGGCATATAATGAAATTTCAAAAAAAAACATTTCTTAAATTGTTTTCATATATATATTTAAAATCTTGATTTAGTGAAGTTAATCTGTCGGGGTAGAACTTTGGAAATGATAATAAGTTTGTTGAAAATAAATGAATCTTAAATACCAGAAATGCACATATTCACTCACTAATCTAACTTCCATTGATAACAGTATGATAGCCCTATATAATTCAAGTAATAATTTCTTTGTCTGCATAATATGGGATGAATTATGTGGGAGTAACATAATGCTGACAAGAAGTGAGAGTAATGCATAACAATAATAATATTGCTAATTACATTGCTGTAATAAAGACATAACAGAAATGCTACTAGCTCTTTTGTAGCATAACTTGTCCTTAAAGCATTGTAAACAGAGATACTGAGGCTATTAAGTATTAGCCTTGATGTATGGCATTATGATGGAGAGCAAGTATGACAAACACTGACCCAAGTGAAAAGAAACTGTTAGTCTAAGAATGCCCGCTATGTTTTTTTCAGTATAGAACTTCTGTCCTAATTTTCATTCATATCAGTATCAGAGAACACACACATAAAGAAATCAGATGATTTTTACCTGAACATTCTTCCCCACTTTTTACCATTTTTAAACTAATATGCCCAAGGTCTGAAAAATTGTTTCAGGAAATATCTATACATACACAAAAATGAGCCCTTCAAAAATGTCACAACAACCTTAACCTGAAAATTGCTTTGGGGGACCTTTAAATGTTCCTATACCTAGCTGATAGTCAACAAAAGCTTCTTGATGCATTTTTAATGAACCACATTTATTATCAAATACAGGATTTTTGTATTCTATCAGCAGGGTAGTTGAATTGGCAATAACAAAAAAACAAGTTTCATAAAATGATATATAGACTCCCATATTTCAATATCACTGTTTCAGAAGTCCAGAATATTAGATGCACAGTACTTTTGCCTCACAAAAGCTGACATGGACACATTATGTTTTTTCTATCTACCTATTTTATACTAGCTTCCTCATTCCTTTTGAAGTTGAGAGTAACTCTTATAAATCTAGATGCAATGAAAATCTTAAATGCTTGATGATATGAATGAAAATCAAAACCATTTGCCACTAATTCATTACTCTGTACAAGTTCTGTTTTCCTGATTCTGATACAGTGATGGAAGATAATATGACAAACCTTTCATGTGACAATAAAAAAGCACAGAGATGAGATTATTTCTAGGCACTTATTCTAGACATTTCTGACACTCTCTATAATATTTTATTAAGACTCCTTTTAAAGCAAGGCATTCTAACCTCCCCCCGCAATCTTCATTTACCCGCACCCTCACTCCCAAAGAAAAGCCATCTCACACTTTTCTCCAGAGAATAACTACAAAGGGTTAAGCAAAATCCACCCTGACAATACTAGAAACAGTTCTTTCTCGGGGTGTGTTGGTTCACTGCTCCACAGGGCATAGCAGATGTTGTGTCTGGTAGTAAGAAGGGCCCAGGAGGTGTGGGCTGTCAATCACTTGTTTTTTGTTTTTTTTTTTTCTTTTCTAACTACAGGCTACGCTATGTATCTGAAGCCCAACTAAAACAATCTGCCTCAGCTGGGGTGTGTGAGGTATCAATAACCCTTGGCAGAGGTGTCAAGAGCCTTGCTGGAACTGAACTACCCTGCTGACCAGATGCTTAGCGAGTTAACAAGATAGCACTGAGCATTCGCCACTTTTCCAACACAACAATTAACACAACTGGAAAATCACTGCACTGATATTCTGAAAAAGAATCTCACCAAAGTGAATTTTATGAACAGGGTCAAACAAGTACTAGACCACTCTGGAAGTAGTATTTTAAAGTTTCCAGCTGGGCAGGTGCTTTGACTAAATAAATAACAGAAGGTAAAAAAGCAGAAACGTTATCAAAAGTGTTTTTTCATATATTCGTGTAAATAATTTCTGAATACACTAAAATAATAATCAATTACAAGTATCAATGCTCCATCTCTAGGAATAATGGAGTCTAAACACATTCCCGCAAAAGAGATCAAGACAAAACTAAAATGGTTTAAGAGTTTTGCTAAAGTTAACAATAGTCAGCATCTATGTATAGATTATAAGTGCATATTCACAAGTTACTCTGTAAATATTTAGATAGCTATAAAACTTGAAAACATTATGCAATTTACTTTATGAAAACAAAAATCTCCCATTTAAAATACTACATTACATGGTATATTTTTTGACCAAATATATCTTGGGTTTGTTTTTACAAGTTGTATTGCCTTAAGGTTATTTTCTTTTATTCATAATTTTGTTAGATAGCAACTATATATTTTTTCTAGAAAAGTAGATTATATACTATTTCTGGAAAAATACATGGTATGCAGGAAAACATGAATATTAGCTTTAAACAATTTAATGTTGTTTGTCTTTCCTTTGAAATTCAATAATGCCATCAGCCTGTAAGACCTCTCAGAGCCCAGCATTTCACACAGTGAAAGCTGCTTTCTGTTACAAAAGCGCAGCAGCTGTGGCTCCCGCAGATACCCTTAAAGACAGATATAATAAAGCTCTGGGAGGGAGTAGGTCGACACAGGAGCATGAAATGGACGAGATGAAGCCCCTTTGTCACAGCCAAACAGGCTATAAAGTTACTATAGTAACATAGAGTATTAAACTCCAGGTGGATTGACTTAATCTTCCTCAAACAAAAAATAAAGGTTAACAAAAACCAAACCAATAATGATTACAATCACTCTACCCAAATATTTTTCAAGACGTTGTTATTTTTGGTTTAATCTGGGTAGATGAGGAATAGGGCACACAGGCTCATGTTCTGATTTGAAGAAACAATCACACACGTTCAGATTGTGGAGGACAGAATGAAGTTTTAAAATATTTTGAATAAATTCAAAGGCTGGAGTAGCAAAAAACCAAAAAAAATCAAAGTGACAATGAAAGAACAATTAGACTGTGAATTCTCAAGCCCAGGTTTTTTTTTTTTTTTTTCTGCATACATCCCATTTTTATCAGATGTTGAGAATTTCAGAGGAAATACCATTGGTACTAAATTCATCTATCATTCAGCAGTCTGTTCTGAACTCTGGCTAAAGAGTTTTAGACTCCATCTGTGTTAGTTTATGTTCTCAGAAAGAATACAACAAGATATAAGGTGCAGTAACTAGGAAAAAAGTTAGGGAACTAGTCTGCGGAATATAAGATAAAAATTAAACGGAAAACAAGCAATGAAAAATTACAAAATGAGCTCTAACTTAAATTTCATGAAGGTAGTAAACTTAATGTGTTTAGGAGATACAATAGCTTCTCCTTAGAGTAGATGTCAAGTTCTGCTTAATCTCTTGTTGGTTAAGTCCTTGCTCTTATTTTTGTGACCGCTAACTGTTTTATCTATAAATCAGTCCCATAGGCAAAACCTCACAAACTTTTTATTCTACCCAAACTGTCACACACGTATACACACACACAGACACACAATCTTACTTTAGAAATACCCATTTTTGTAAATATACTTACTCACCAAATACCCTTTTTTTTTGTAGTTCTATTTTCAAGTGTTAAATATCATGTCTTTTATGTAGATGAAAACTTACAGTGATAAATAAACCTTAACATGCAGACATTTACAAGTTTGGATTCATCTAATGATCACCTGAATTACTCTTCTGGACTACTGCCTTAATGATCTGAAAGAGTTAAGAGACTTTTTCTGAACTTTAATTTATGCCATGGAGTTAGGCACCAGGGTAACTGGACTCAACACGAATATTTTTAGCAGGATTTAGCTAACAGTGTGAGACATACCTTTAATGGATTTAGTTTGGGTAAACAACCTTTGTCTAGACAGCCCAAATGTCACAGGTATTGGTGCTCATTTTAAGTGTTAACTTCTAAGCAAATAATTGCAAAGTTGCTTTTTGTTCTTTGTACTTATATTTTATTAATTAAGGTTTTTGACTGTATCAAGAATTAATAGTTACTAGCTTTAGTCCTAAATTTTTCTTACTGGCCATTCACCTGACAACATGGGAACAATTAAGTTTTAGATTACACTCTAATATTTACAATGTGATTGCTGAGGGCTGTTTAATATTCTTATTTGTATTAAGAAAAGTGGAGGAGGAATGGAAAGGAACAGTTGATGGATAACAGACTTTTGGAGAAAGCAAAGGACAGAATTAAAGTTAAGAGTTGAAGAAATACTATCATAGTAGAAAGATGCTTATTTGTTGTAAGGTATTCATTAAATAAACTTCATTTGCTATATCCAAGTACAAAAGAAATATAAAATCTTGAGAACTAGAACATAATTGTTTTCACAGCTGAATTGTTTATTCAACTTCCTTGTAATTTTCTAACTAAAGGTATTTAATATTAAATATTATATATTTTATTAATTGAAAAATAGTAGTCTTCATTAGTTATGCTTAGATTTATCCATTAAGTATGTAATATTTACCTTATTAAACTGTTGACTAACCACAAGAATAGAGGAAAGAAAATAGTCCTTGACATGTGGAGATACTCAAACTAACACACATCCTGCAAGAAGTAAATGTAATTCACATATACTTACATTTTAAAATTTTGTTTACTGCATAAAACTGTCCATAGGAATAGTTTAATTCACCCTCAAATTTGACTCAGTTGATAATAGGCACTTCATGTTTGTCTTGCATTTTTCATAGATTCTAAAATTATACAAAAGGAAAATGATAGTTAATTTACTCCTTATCTATATGGCAGTAAATTCCTATTTTTGTAGATTAAGAGAACAATTTCAAATTATCAGAAGAAAATTCTGACAAAACAATTCTGTGGTATGATGGATACTATAATAGTAAGAGTATGAGCAGGCAAAGGATCTCTTTTCAAACATATAATTTCTTTCTAAAAAGAAATTCACTTAAAACTTTTAGCAAGGAGTAAAGTTTTTGCTTGAGCCTGAAAACATTCAATTACTTATGCATGCAATTTTCTTTTTTTCATTATTTTAATTTTCTTAAGTACAATGTGTCATCTGGGGTTGCAATTTATTTTTCTGGTTGACATCAGAAACTTCCCGTCAAACTAAAACAAAATCAAAGGAATGTGGGATCTGGAACAACTACTATTATGTTAAATGTTGTCTTAAATGAGAATAAGTCATGATATCATATTTGTAGACTGCACAATCTGTAACTTCTTTTTTCTTTTCCTTCCCCCTTGAGTACTATACAGTCCACATTTTACAAGAAGGGCTGGGGGTTCAAATCAGTAATTAAAACCCAGGACTCTAATAACTTTGATAAATATGGTGGATCTGCTCCTTTGTAAAAGGTGCTTACAGAGAAATAAAAAATAAATGAATTTCTAAAAGATAAATTAGCCTGATCCATAAAAATTCACATAATGTGTAATAGTTCACCCAGAGCATTTCTGCCATCTTTATTCAAAGAAACAAACAAGGATAGGAAAGGAGCTACAAGTCATGTTTTAGTGCTATCAGCTGGAAAGGATGTCAGATTCTTAAAATTGCTGTAATTTTCACCTCAGGCATCCCCAGTACTCAGTAAATGAATTCCACAACAATATGTAAGCTCCAGCACCCTCCTCACAAACCCTGCAGGATACCTCAGCTCCCCAGACTCCACTGCATCTTCATCAACTGGGCTCTGACCTCAGTGAGCATTCCATCAGAAAAATAGAACATCCTTCCTCCGCTTCCCTATAGGGAGAGGAAAAAGAATCAGAAACAAATGACATAAGTCATTAAGACAATTAATCTACAGGACAAGTATTTTAATGACCCTGTAGATTGCACCCCAAGCTCCCTAATCAGTGCATGAACTAGTTCTAGTCAACTAATAAGCAAAGGTAATCTTCACATGTACATGCTTTGTGTGATGGATATCTGTGACCATGTAGCAAAGGCTGGTTGAATAAACTTTACTTATGTATTAATAAAGTTAATAATAAGCACTTTTAGTAAGAAAAATAGCCCTCTCTAAAGGCTGTCGCTCTTTTCTAAAGAATCCACATCAGAAAGTAAGCTCAGGATGCTCACAATGATGGAAGTTGTAACTATTGTCATCTTAGGTTTCCTTTTTATTCCTCAAAAAGGGAATGGAATTTCCAATTATTTATGCATAAATATTAAGCCAAATTCACTCACTGAGCAATTTGCTTCTCAGATATTTCTAAAATGGACCTCCCTGGTGGCACAGAGGGTTAAGCGCTATGCTGTGGAGCTGTCGGCAGCAGCTACACGAGTTCGACTCCCAGCCGGGGAGCTTCCCACATGGCACGGCAGACCTCTCCTGTCTCACCCGCTGCTCCCCTCAGCAGTGTATTTCCATCCATCTGCCTGTTCTGCTAGCCACTCTGTCTCTGGTGAACCCTCTCGCCACCCCACGCCTCTGGCCTGTACCCCAGTTTGTATGCATAAATAAATAAATCTTAAAAAAAAAGATATTTCTACAAGCCTAATAAACATTTTAATGGAGTGAATGGAGATACTCTAATGTTTAATTTTTTTCATGATATTTTAAGTAATTTGTTAATGACTTTCATCACCTGTTTCATTTTTCCATCTTCTTTCAAAATATGAAGATTTGAAGAGGTATCAGCCATTTTAGTAATTATCACATTCAGAGAAGAACATTATATATTTTTCTTTTTATATAATGGAGTCTACTGCAGAGTTTGCCCCTCAAGTGATGTCAGCAAATCTTAATGATATAAAATTTCTCCCAAAATATATGACAAATGAAGTGTCAGAAAGAGAAAGACAAATACTGGATGGTGTCACATATATATGGATTATAGAGAAATCAAACAAAGTGTCAGATAAGCCCAAACCAATACAAAGCCTAGAAATATAACTATGGAATTAAGGCAACAAGTAAGAGAGTGGAAGAGGGAGGAGCAAATCGGGGTGGGGCACAACGACTAAGGTGGAAGACTATGGATGGGTGTTATGGTGGTTAGTGTGGTGTGGTAACATATAACTGAGCGTGTTATATGCAAGTGTTTCCTCAATAAGAATAAAGACAGATGGAGAGAAAGAGACAGAAAGAGAATCTGAAACTCCAGTGTTTGCAGTATATGAAATCAATTGTCCATAATATTATATGTAATTTATTTACAAAGTATTAATAGTTTACTAGAATGAGGACCTCATGGGGACAAGGCCTGTGTCTGTTGTGTTCATTCTTTTATCTTCAGTGATTGAAATAGTGTCTGGGTCATACCAGATCTCTGATGTTTATTGAGCAAATAAGAAAAGGATGAAATTACTAAATTTGACATAATTTTCTGCAGGTTCCTAAATAAATGGAAAGGAAAAGAATGTTATAATAAATTAAAATCTGCTTTTGAAAACAGGTGTGTATAGGAATAGAGCCTCGTAGTGATCATTTTTGTAAGTAATCAAATATCATACCAGTCAGTGAATTTATCATAAATTTTATTTCTGAGATTTTACATCACAGAAGCTATCAATATTTGGACAAACTTGGTTGAAAGGCTAATAAGATCATCAAAAGAAATTGTTGTAACATTTATTGAAGGGAAAGTTCCTGTTTGCATGAAGAAACCCAGTGGTCAATCTTTTCAAATAGGCCAGAGTGTGTGAGTTGTAAAGGTCAGAATTTTTATCATGAACAGAGATGCAAAAATCCTCAACAAAATCTTAGCAAACAAAATTCAACAATGCATCAAAAGAATCATAAATCAAGATAAAGTGAGATTTATGCCAGGGATGCAAGGGTGGTTCAACATCCAAAAGTCAATCAACATAATTCATCACATTAACAAAAGGAAAGATAAAAAACACATGGCCATATTAGATGCAGAGAAAGAACATGATAAGATTCAATATTCATTTAGCATAAAAACTCTTAAAAATGGGGACATATGGGGCCTCCCTGGTGGTGCAGAGGTTAAGCGCTGGGCTGTGGAGCTGTCAGCAGCACGCGATGCGAGTTCGACACCCAGCCAGGGAGAATCCCACATGGTGCGGCAGACCTCTCCTGCCTTGCCCGCTGCTCCCCTCAGCAGTGTATTTCTGATCTGCCTGTTCTGCTCCCCACTCTGTCTCTGGTGAACCCTCTCGCCAACCCACGCCTCTGGCCTGTACCCCAGCTTGTATGTATAAATAAATAAATCTTAAAAAAAAATAATTAAAAAAAATGGGGACATAAGAAACATACTTCAACACAGTAAATACCATATATGACAATCCACAGCTAACATCTTTCTCAAAGATGAACAACTGAAAGCTGTTCCTATAAGTTTTGGCACAAAACCAGGATATGCATTTTCATCACTGCTATTCAATGTAATATTGAAAGTCCTAGCTAGGGCAATTAGGCAAGAGAAAGATATAAAAGAATTGTGAAAGAAGTAGAATTCTTACTATTGGCAGATGACGTGATAACATACTTAGAGAACCTTCAAGATGTCACCAAGAGACTAATTAAAAATAATCAATACTGTGAAGTGGCAGTTTATAAAATCAATTAACAAAAATCAATTGCATTCCTATAAACAAGCAATGAGCTAGAAGAGAAAGAAATCAAGAAAGCATCCTATTTGCAATCACACATGAAAAAAAAAATACATAGGAGTAAACTTAACAAAGGAGGTGAAGGAACTGTATATTCAATACTACAAACATTATTAAAATAGAAAGTTATTCCCCACTCATGAATTGGAAGAATTAACATTGTCAAAATGACCATCTTACCCAAAGAAAAATACAGATTCAGTGTAGCTCCTATCAAACTTTCAATGGCATTCTTCAAAGACCTAGAACAAATATTACTGAAATTCATACGGAACCACAGAAGACTCCATTTAGCCAAAGTAATCCTGCAAAAAAGAGAAAGAATGATGTCATCACAGTCCCAGACTTTACACTGCAAAGTTGTAATATTCAAAAAAAGTATGGTACTGAAACAAAATCAGATGCACAGACCACTAGAATAGAATTGAGAGTCCAGAAATAAGCCATTCTTACATGGACAATTAGTCTATGAAAAAGGAACTGATCATATACTTTGGAGAAAGGAAACTTTCTTAAATAAATGGGAAAACTGGATAACCACATGCAAAAGAATGAAATTAGAGGACTATCTTACACCATACATAAACATGAACTCAAAATAGATGAAAGACTTAATTATAAGATCTGAATCTATACAATACATAGAAGAAAACAGGCAAAATACTCCATGACATAGACTTCACAGAAGTCTTTATGGGTTCATCAACAATAAAAGAAATAATAATTAAAAAAAACAAACCAACATTGGGAATATATCAAACTAATTGCTCCCACACAGTGAAAAGAACTATCATAAAAATGAAAGAATACCCTACTCATTGGGAGAAAATATTTGTACACCATACATCTGACAAAGCATTGATATCTGAGATCTACAAAGAACTCATATACAACTCTAGAAAAAAAATAATGCTATCTCAAAAGAAGACAAATGGCCAACAGGCTCATGAAAAATGGTCATCGTCATGTATCATAAGGGCAATGCAAATCAAAACCACAATGAGAAACCACTTCATAACTGTGAGAATGGCTCAAATCAAAAAGATCAGAAGCAACAAGTATTGGCGACGATGTGAAAGAAAATGAACACTTGTATACTGTTGGTGAGAATTTGGACTGGTCCAGTTTCTATCAAAAACAGTGTGGTGATTTCTCAAAATTATAAAAATAACTATACCATTTGATTCAGCAATTCTACTCCTAATTGACCACCCGGAGAATGCAAAAATACTGATTCAAAGGGAATATGCCCTCTTATGTTCATTGCAGCACTATTTGAAATAGCCAAGCTATGGAAACAACCTAAGTGCTCAGAAACAGAGGAGTAGATTAGGAAGATGTAGTGTATATATACATAATGGAATACTACTCAGCTATGTAAAAAAAGATAAACTCTTGTTACTTACAACAATATGGATGGAACTGGAGGGGATTTTGCTAAGCAAAATATTTCAGAAGGTGAAAGACAAATAACAAACAGATGGTGTCACATATATGTTGAACATAGAGAAACGAAGCAAAGGGCCAAATAAAAGCAAGCCAATAATAAACCCTAGACATTTGACTGTGCAACTGAGGTTCCAGAGGGGGATAACTGGGCGGTGCAGATTGGGGAGAGGACACAATGAACTATGGTGTAGAACACATGGTGGTAGGTCTGATGTGAAGGCTGAGATTCTATATCTATAAAACATAGACAGTGTTGTAAACCATGGTAACCAAAAATTGGAAATTCATATAGGACTTTTTTTTGGTTATCGCAATGATTGGGGACTCTTAGCATTTTATTGTATAGGGGCCTAGGGATGTTATATAATGTGCAGAAAATAGTCCTAAGTCCCCCACAATCTTTCAATGTTTTGTCAAGATGCTTTTATTAGCACCTAGAATCTATGTCAATTTTATAAATAAAGTCAAGCTATTATTTGTATAGGTTTAACATAATAGGATATAATATGGACATTTAGGACATGATATCATATTTAATATAAAATGTCCACAAACCACTGACATGTCCTTATAGGCATGTGACTTCAAGTAATGCAGAACAAGAGAAAGAGACTGACTCTCAGTATAGCTGAAATGATGTATTATCATATACTGCTAAATTTACATCCCAATGTAGACATCACAATGAAAGACGTAGTAATCCCACCATACAGTATTTTGTAGTTCCTGTGGTCTGATGATTTTGCTCGAAAGACTCTAGCTCTTTTCTGGCTTTCTCCCTCTGTGGCCCCTTTAGCACCTCTCTTTTCTGTCTACCATTGTGGAGTTAAGAATTAAGACTCATGACTTTCATACAAGGAATCCAAATAGAGAAAGAAGAAATTAAATTATCACTTCTTGCAGACAATATGATAATATACATAGAGGATCCTAAAAATTCCATAGAAAAACTACTCAAAATTATAGACCAGTTCAGTAAAGTAGCAGGATACAAAATCAGTGCACAAAAATCAGTAGCCTTCCTATATATACTCAGTCAGAAGAAGAAGAAATCAAGAGAATCACCCCCTTCAAAATTGAAACCAAAAAAATCAAATACCTGGGAATAAACCTAGCAAAAGAGATAAAGGACTTATACAAAGAAAACTATAAGACACTACTAAGAGAAATAGAGGAGGACACAAAAAAATGGAAAGACATCCCCTGTTCATAGATTGGAAGAGTTAACATTATCAAAATGGCCATACTACCAAAAGCAATTTACAGATTCAATGCTATTCTGATAAAAATCTCAATGACATTCTTCAAATAAATAGAACAAATATAGATGAAATTCATATGGAACCACAAAAAACCAAAGCTCTTTGGCTCGAATAGCCAAAGCTCTCCTGACTAAAAAGAAAGAAAATGGAGGGATTACACTCCCAGATTTCAAACTACACTACAAAGCCATAATAATTAAAACAGCATGGTACTGGAACAAAAACAGCTGCACAGACCAAAGGAATCAAATAGAAAACCCAGAAATAAATCCACATATCTATGGACAACTAATCTTTGACAAAGGAGTGAAGAATATACAATGGAACAAGGTTAGCTTGTTCCATAAATGGTGCTGGGAAAACTGGACTGCTACATGCAAAAAAAATGAAGCTAGACTACTACTTCACACCATGCACAAAAAACAACAAAAATGGATAACAGACCTGGATGTAAGACCTGAAACCATAAAAGTTATAGAAGAAAATATAGACAAAACTCTACATGACGTACATCTCAGCAAAATCTTTAAAGACACATCCCAAAAAGCAAAGGAAGCCAAAGAAAAGATAAACAGCTGGGACTACATCAAACTAAAAAGCTTCTGTACAGCAAAAGAGACAATAATCAAAACAAACAGACACCCTACTAATTGGGAGAATATCTTTGCACACAATACAACTGATAAATGACTGATAACAAAAATCTACAAGGAGCTCACATAACTCAACAAAAACAAAGTCAACAATCCAGTCAAAAAATGGGCAGAAGAGCTAAAAAGACACTTCTCCAAAGGAGAAAAGCAAATGGCCAACAGCTATATGAAAAAGCGTTCAACATCACTTATAATCAGGGAAATGCAAATCAAAACCACAATGAGATCCCACCCCACGCAAGTGAGAATGATGCACATTAAAAAAACAGGCAACAACAAATGCTGGCAAGGACATGGAGAAAAAGGAACTCTTCTACACTGCTGGTGGGAATGCAAACTGGTCCAACTACTATGGAAAGCCCTATGGTATTTCCTCAAACTGATAAAAGTGGAGCTTCCATACGACCCAGCAATACCACTTTTGGGAATCTACCCAAAGGACACAAAAACACTATTCCAAAAGGATACATGCACCCGTATGTTTATTGCAGCACTATTTACAATAGTGAAGGTATGGAAACAACCCAGATGCCCAAATATAGATGACTGGATCAAGAAGATGTGGTACATATACACAATGTAATACTATTCAGCATTCATAAAAGATAAACACATGCAACTTGCAGCAACATGGATGGAACTAGAAGGGATCATGCTCAGCGAAGTAAGCCAAAGGAAAAAGAAAAATATCAAATGGTCTCACTTATAACAGGAATATAGAGTAACCAAATACAAGAGCGACAATCAGCGAGAGAGGGGGGAAGATTGGGGCTCAGAATGGGGGAGGGGAGCACAGGGGACTGTGGTGACGGTGACGGCTCACAGGTGAATTGGTGGTGGGAAACCTACGGGGAATACACAGTAATGTAAAAGCCATAAATAAAAACAACAATTAAAAAAATAAAATTAAATAAAAATAAATAAAAGTGCACAAAGAAAAAGAAAAGACTCATGTCTTTGCCTTCATTGCTTGTGAACTTCCTCCCCAAGCAACAAACACATACTGATCTCACACTTCTTGTCCAAGTGCTGGGACTACTGGCAACTGAAGACTTCAGTAGAAACTTTCTGAGTGTGAACCTAAGTTTTCATGTGTTCACAAAGAAAGCTATGCTGGTGAAAATGTTAACTATAGTCAGAAAGAATAAAGTCATTTGGGGATTTTAAAAAACACCTTTTGGCCTTTCATTTTATTGCATGTGTCATACAATATAAAACTGCTTGTACATTACTGTGTATAAGACCTTGTAGAAAGTAAAAGCTTTGTCAATTATTGTTATTATACTTATTATTACCAACCATCTCTTGTTGTTCTTCTAAATATTCAAGATAAAAGCACCTTGCAACTTGATGCCAGGAAGATTATCTTTTAGTTCTTGCAAGTCTCAAAGACAAATGAAAGTTGTTTTAGAAAAAAAAGCATACAATGACATTAGTAATAATTTACAGGTTTTGATAAAATGGGAACAAATAATGTGGGAATAAAAACTACATAGACATTTTAGATTGTATTAGCTTCTCTGATTCTTAAGAAAAAGTAATTCTCTCCTCTGTAAATAAAAAGTCAAAGCAAGTTTTCAGAGCACCCATACTTGCTTCTAGTTTATCACAAGCACATGACTAAATGAAAATAAGAGATGTTTAAAAACAATCTAAAAGAAATACTAACTATAATGAGTTCTTTTTTGTCTGTTTGAAAGGTGTGGGATTCTGGTTTTGATTATTGTCTTAATTTATAGTGTGATTCAGAGGCTTTCTTCTTTTTTCAGTAGTCTGGATTCTCAGTGACAAATGCCCCTGAAGAACAAAGCATATGTCAACATCACCAATGGGATAAGTTAAAGTTCTTTTTTACCATAATGTAACACACGAGGTATTATTAAATTATGGGTAATTAGCCAAATCAGTATGCAAAATACAGACTTTTCTGTATCAAAATACATTTTGTGACATCTTCAGATGACCTTTAAACTTAATCCACATCTGAATTACTTTGATATTTCTAAGAAAAAAATTGAAGTGATTTCAAGATGTTTCCAATCAAATTTCCTTAAGGACAGGAGCGTGAGTTGCATCAGGCCAGATGTGGCCCCAGTGCACAAGGGTTCTATGGAACTCAGAATATTTGGGGGCAATTATTCCAAGGAGGCTGGCATTGTTCAAGCATAAACAGGTCATTGGCACCTTGACCAAAAGCTGCTGTTACAATGCAAATCAAGAAGCTTTGAAAAGGTATTTGTGAGAAAATAAAATGAGAAAATTAGCAAAATTTCCCAGGTCCTGCTGAGAATCTGAAAAACACATGCAATGATTTTCAAAGTCTCTGAATAAGTCAAAAATCTGTAATTGTGTTTTTTCATTGTTAGGTTTTAGAGTTCTTGGAAGTTTCATATGTCACAAATTGCAGCAATGTTAAGGTTTCTAAAGGAGAACTGGTTAATGATAAGTGATATATACATGAATTTTTTTCTATGCAGGTATATTCCCCAATCGGTAAAAATTATTCAAAAGAAACTCTCCTAATAAATTCAAGCATATGATTGTTCTTGGGATAAAAGCCATTTTTTCCTCTATAAACAAGGCAGATGCATAATTGGAAAGACTATTACCTCCAAATACCTTTCAATTATTTTAAACCAATAATAATATTTGAATGCTATGCTTAATTATTTTTCTCATTTGTGGCATGATTAAATTCAAATCTCAGTCCATTTCTTGCTAGGTCCAGTTCTCATTGGAAATAGTTAAGAGCAGCTATATCAAGCAGTTTTCACAATGAGATATCCTTAAAAATATAAATTATGTACATTTGCTATAGCATAAACAATTTTTATAGGCATCCACTAACTATAAATAAAGTAAGATTACTAGATTCTGTTGTGTGGATAATATGTGCCAAGTTTTGTTTGTTTTTTATCATTTAAAAATATACAATGTAAAGATACTGAGTAGTTTTTATGGTCAACAGAAGAACAGTAACTTAAAAGCTTGATACCTTTTTATGACTTACAAATTACTTTTATATTTATAATGTTATTTACAAATTTGCTCAACAATAGCTTTTCCTCAAATAATTAAGATTCATAATGTCAGGAAAATGCCAATTTTCAGAGTTCAAATTGGAATGTTTTCCCAAAAAAATAATTTTTTTAGAACAAATCAATTTTAAATTAAATAGGAAATGCTGCATAATGAATCACAGATTTTCTCCTTCTACCAATTAAACTTTTGCCCTTTTTGAAAGTTCTTCCACAGTTAAAAATACATCTAATATGGAACGTCTACTATGGTATTAGGGCAGGAGAAGATTTTTGTAAGTCTTTTTTTTTTCTCTTCACCACAGATAGGGCACTGGCACAATGACAGATGAAATAAAAATTAGCCTGATCACTCCTAGGTTATGGTTCTAAGCTTTCAGTGTAGCAAAATGTGTGCAGATCAAAAAGAAATTATAATAAATTAGTTTTAGAAATACACCCAGCCACAGTGTTAGTAGATATCTATATCAGTATGCAAAATACTATACTATATCACTAACGACAAAACATTGTATAGTATTCTGTTGATTACACTAACATGAGTGTTTTGAAAAAACATTTCCCCTGCCCATGTCTCTAACACCTGCCTTACTTGAAGGAAGGGGAAAACAAGAAAGGAAACATTTCTAGAAAAGCCACTTTGGTAATATCTGAGACAACACCATTCTTATTTCACTGGGATTTTATTTCATTCTTGTAGGCTTAACATCTCACTGCATGAACAAAGAAAATATCATGTGAAAAGGGCTTCAGGCTAGCTACTTCCAAAAGGATTCAACCTTCCGAGTGCTATCAATATCATCCATACACCCACACAGTTAGCACTTTTGAATACATTTACTGAAAACCATTAATAAAGCAACAATCTTAGTCTGGTTCTTAACCATGTGTCACAGTGAAATAAGTTCATGTAAATCTGTGAACTGCACGACAATGATCAAATTAACAGTCATTTCAAGAAAAAATGCCCCTCAGGCTGAAAAATAATTAGTAGTCTCTCACTATCTTTTCCTCCTAATAAAAATCACGATATTATTGTTGACTGTGCTAATAAAACACCTCCCGTGACCCTGATGTAGCTTGATGTAAAATGTAAGGACTGTTCTATTGTGTAGTCTCACACATGTTTTATTGAACATTTCCATTTGGCTCTTCATCTGGGAACACAAGGGCCCATAGAAGCTGAAGAACTTTTGTCACAGTGTAATGCAACTCTCACTTGTTTATTGCTGCAGTTAATAAAACACCCACTTTGAAATTCATTATCTTTGAAATTTAACTTTTAACGGCAGAAGCTGAATATTCAGAGCTTCGGATATGAGCAGGAACAAGAGCAAAGGACAGAAAAATTCCATTTAGCACATAAAGCAGCCCAAGGTTGGCACGTATGTTACCATAAACGTCAAGTCTGGGATTTGGATTTTTAGAAAAACATAATATTAAGGAACTCATAATGGTCACAGCTTGTTTAAAATATTTTACCTTTTGATTCTATCCACTCCACAACTACTTCTTGAATGCTTTGGTATAAAACAGGTTTATGCAAGACAGAAAGAAGTAAAAATATAATCCTTGTTCTCTTGGGACTTATCAAAGATATGATAGAGTTTTTTCTGTTGAAGTGGATCATGAACTAATACTGGTTATTGATATTTCCAACATACAAATCGAGGGTGAAAGGTCAGTTATCTTGAGACAAAACAAGGCATAGACACCTGACAAGGGCAGGGGACTGGAGAAGCATGGATTTCAGAACCTTGAACCTGGATAGTGCTATCACCATTTAGAAGAAACCTTGTTTCAGGGATCAGCACAATTCAGCAGAGACTTAGGAACATGGTAAGGTGAGCAGAATATTGTCTTTTCCTTTGCAGCTTGGAGTGCATGAAGGAAAATTCAAACTATAATTATAAAGCAAACCAAGATACGGTGAGTTGCTGTATTGATCTATGCAGCACAATCGTTTGATTATACTTCTGTAAATTCCTAGAATGAGACCTTTAAATATTGATAACACTTAAGTTCCTTGAGACAAACGCAGCAGTTCAGACACATAAAACTTTAAATTGGTTTCTAATTTTCATTAATAGCAGACAGAAACATGGTTGGAAAGGGGAATGGCAAGCTGACAGAAAAATGCAAGAATATATGACAAAATGTAATTTTTTCAAAAACGAAGAAAATTTTGTTTTGCTTAATTTTTACAGGAGACATTTCAGTCTTTCTCTAAACTCCCTTTTCTCGAAGTGTGCTCTGTGGAATGCTAGGTTAAAACATTTTTGCAAGGTTCCCCAAAATACTGGAAAGAGTTGGATAAGCCAAGTTAAATATCACTAAGACTTTAACATGATCACATTTATGGTGAGTCTCCAGCACAGTATATTCATCTTACACAGCATCTCAAGGAGCTATAGTTCCCTGGGGCAAAGGTGGGGCATAGCCACGTCTGATGAGAACAAGTGCCAACTCTCAAATCCTGGTCCTGTAAGCTGGGTTTTAGAAGTCCATATTGTCAACAAACTCACCAGATGTCTTATATTATGCTGACAGTTGGGAGTCTCTTTTACTAAAGTTAAGCCTATATTTTGATACTATAGGTGATTAAAGTTTAAAAATACTACTATCAATATAATAGTTGGCATTAAAATATTGTTTCAGGAAGTCTTGCAAGAATGTGAATGCTTTTCATAAATATCCTCTGTTGGAAAAGGGAAATATTTCCATTGTTTGGGTGATGCTTTCCTTTCAGTGATAGCAATGGTAACACTATGGAGAGAACAAGGGAGGAATTCCTGAATATCAGTGTTCAAGAGATCTGATCTGCCAATCTTACACTCACTGCTTCTTTCAACATGGGATAAACTCCACTGGGATTTTTTTTTTTTTTAAACAAAGCAAATCACCCTCTATGTCTTGTCTTTTCTTGGATTCTGAGTAGTCAAGTTTAAAAGAGAAACAAAGGGAGGTATGTCATATTGTTTTTTGCTAAAAGCTGTTGGGTGGCCAAATAATAAACATTTTACCCTGTGTCACCTCTACTTTATAAGATAAACAGGTTGTTTTGATAAGCTATTCCCACTCTGAGTTTTGCAACTTAAGGCCCAACAGGGAACAAACCCACAAAGGTGGTAAAGAAAAGCAGATGGAACTGTCAAAGAAGGCCAAAGGCAAGAAGCAAAAGAAAAAAATGTGTATTTTCTGAAAAGTAAAGTTCATAAATTACATTGTTTTCATCTACCTCACTCCTAAAAGGTGTGAAGTGTGTGACCAGTGTTGTCAACAGCACATAAGAGGGTACTCACAGATCTTTGGAAAAGATCAAGAGCAATGCCGCTACTAGTAGGATAATTATATAAAGAATTATGAGGGAAATAGGTGTAACTGTCCTAATAGCTACCCAGAGTCTTCCATTCTATTTCTGACATACTAGATTTACAAACAGTGACATAACTTCAGGAAATTACTAAGTTCAGAGAATTCTTATACTTAACAATCAGTGTCATTTAAGAGTAAGACTTAAGAGTAAAGCATCAGAGTTCAAAATATGATTTCTCACACCAATTCTTAAAATGATTTATACTGAGTTTATTAAAGATGCACATTTTAAACTCAATTTCTTAATTTATAAAAAATGATTTTAGCAATGCACATTTCTAAATAAATATACATTGTGGGACTAAACCTTTTGCCTATAGAAAGTCTTCAGTGTATATATTAGAAACCAAAATTATTAGAAACCAAGTGATGGATGGATGAATGGATGAATGAAAATTGTTGATGCTCACGAATATACTTCCTTTCTTAATTTTTCAAGTTTGGCTGCGCATACTATTTTAATTTACCACTGTTATTTGAAAAGTTAAAATTATGCTAATATGTAGTATTGTTGTTTTTTCATTAGTCTATGTATATAACAAATCATCCTCAGTCTTAATGTCTTAAAGCAATGCTTTATTATCATCTCTCACATTTGTGTTTGTTGCAAGGACTTAACTGGGAGATTTTCATGTGGAATATCTCAATGGGTTGCAATCAAATGGGAACTGGTGTTGGTGTTCTTTAGGTTAGATTGGGCTTGGCATCCAAGATGGTGGTTAGTTCATGCTGGGTGTCAGTTGGGATTTCAACTAGTTTATTTACCAGAACATCTGTATGTGGCTATGGCTCTCTTATGTAGCTTCTTAGAAGAAGCATTGTAAGTACAAGTGCTTAAGAGATCCAGGGGAAACTACCAAGTTTCTTATGACCTAGTTTAGAAATCTCAGGACATCACTTTGTTGCATCCTATAGGAAAATGCAAGTCACTAAATATAGGCACAATTTAAGAAGAGGGGAACTAGACTCAACTTCATGTGGGAGCAGTGCATCCACCAGAGAGGAAAGAATTGATGATATTTAGCTTTAACTATCAAAGCTTCTTGGCTGTTCTCTTGTCAAAGATATAAATATATCTCCAAATTAAAGTGAGATATTCCAGTAAAAACACTTCTCCCTTTTGAATATTGAAGCCCAATACCATTCCAACTCTTTCCAAAATTTTTGGTTCTTAAAGCAGCAGAAAAGCAGCAAAACCTTTAAGTGGGACATACCCCTTTCCATTGAATATAAACATTTCCAAAAACTTTGTAGCCTGCCATAGAAATGTCAAATTTTTCATAAACTATGAAGCACTAAGAAAATATAGTTACCATTGCTCTACCTACAGTAACAGACTGTTAAAGTGTATGAGGAATATTACTTTTATTTTACTTTTATATTCATGGAGCAAATATTAATAATCCTATTTTTCATATGATATGCAAATGGTTAAGCAAATTTTTGCCATCACTGCACAATTAATGTGTAGAGCAGATTCCAGCCCAGGGGTTGGGCTTTTGTTGCTACCCAGGCTGCTTGAAAGAAAAGTTTAAAACAGTGTGAAAAACTGTGGAAAAAGGTAGAAGAACGGAAGTAGAGCAGGAATAAGATGCAGAAGGAACAGGGAATCTGTACTCAGAAGCTTTTTGTTTTACTCATAGTTGTTTCAACAAATATTTTCTACAGTTGCATTTAGCCAGAATGAGGGAGACTTGGAGCAACCACAGTCTGAGAAAAATTTAAAAAAGAAAACAAAACTCTAGATATGGGGAGTGGAGGGAGAGAGAATAATGTCGGGGAGGTCATGGAACCAGCAGTCAGAGGGGCGCAGAGTGGCTGGAGATGGTGTGTGGGAAATACATTGACAAGTGGTGAACAATGAGATACATGGAGAGAAGGGAGAGGTGACCCCTTCCCTCCCTCAGTGCTCCCACCCCGCTGCTGAATAGCCTTTTGGGTTTGTATAGAGTTTGAGGAAGACTGTGAAAGAAAAGATGAGAACATCCATGCTGCCGGCTTCATGGCACTCTGATTTTTTTCTCTTCC